>SJXQ01012863.1:432246-496343 GCA_006408695.1 Aepyceros melampus
ATTAAAATAAATAAATTTATATTAAAAAATAAATAAAATAAAATTAAAAAAAAAAAAAGAATTTCTATGGTAGGCATATGAGAGAGGGGCATTTCCAAGAAGACCATTAATCTTGGGTGGAAAAGTAGAATTTAAAAACTTGCTTTTTGCAAATAGTGTCTACTGTTCCTTCTTGCAGATGAGAAAAGATACAGAGAAAGATTGAGCAATTTCTCTTATGTTTATAGGACTGTAAAAGAAAGATAGCTTCAGTAAAGAAACTCTGAACCTGAAGAACTCTCCCTTTGATCCTTTTTCTTTCCTGCAATCAGCAACAGAGCCAAATGTCTCGAGTTCCTGATGTTAGATTTGAATTGCTCTCTCAATTTTTCCATAACACCAAAACACCACTAATGTAATAACCACTGTTTCCGGAATTTTGTTTTGTACTTTTAATTTTATTGCATATTTTGAATAAAGTGGATTCTCTTGTTAATCAAGGGTTAGTTTTAAAGTCAGTGCCTAAAGCAAAAATCTGGTGTAGTCAAAATTATCATGAACTCCCTTAAATCATGCTTAAAGTTTAATGTATGCTTGCTTCCCTGGTGGCTCAGATGGTAAAGCATCCACCTGCAATGCAGGAGACCTGGGTTCAACCCCTGGGTTGGGAAGCTCCCCTGGAGGAGGGCAGGGCAACCCACTCCAGTATTCTTGCCTGGAGAATCCCCATGGATTGAGGAGCCTGGCAGCACACAGTCCATGGGGTCACAAGGAGCTGGACATGACTGAGTGACTAAGCACTCTAAGCACACACACTGTAATACATACTCACACTGAAGACTAAGAGCCACTGAGCCAAACTAAGGGAAGAAACGAGACAGCTATACTTAGATATCAGGGCATTTACATCATTCTTTAAGACAATTCTCAAGTTCTTACTGAGAATGGGGAAAGGACAGAGACTTCAAAAGTGCCTTTTTTTGCCTACAAGTTGAACTCCATTCTATCTTAAAATTAAGCCGTTATAATCTTAACACATACCACGTTTGTCGTTGTGCTGAGGATGAAAGGAAACTATGAAAGTTAACAGGGGTTGATGGCGGAAGTGCAGTAAGTACTTGAAAAATATTTGCTGGTTCTTTAAATCTTGACTGATCAGACACATCTTTGAAAAACCACTAAGGAGAGCATAGCCACCTGCTGCCTGTTACTCACCCTGGGTGACTTTTTCTCCTCGTGGCCCCACTGAACAGCTGTTACTCTCAGATCCTTGGCCACTGGTCTCATCTTCATGGGAATTAGACTCTAAAGCCACTGGTACATTAGATGCATGTGTGACATGACTCCACCCCATTCCTAAAGGTTATCATAAACGGATCATTTCCTAATGGCACAGAAATAAACTGAAGAGCTAAACATTCACTTGAAGGAGGAAGCGGACAAAGGATCAAGGACCAGGATAACCCATTTGTTGTTGTTGTTTAACTTTGAATTAAAATAGCCAGATTTTCTCCCAAAGCATTTTCTCAGAAAGATCAAAGTGCCAGGAAAGTACTTATGAATTGCTCTGTGTATCACACTTCACAGAACTATAGCAGGAGAAAGGAGGTGAGTGATTTTTTCTCCTTCATGAGCTCAACAAATATATTGACAAAAACCTCCTGTATGCTGTAACAGAGTTTATTCCTTATCCTTAATCCTAAATTAACCCTAAGGGAGATAATCTATAAACACAAATACAGTTAAATTCCTTAATTTTAAGAGGAGAAGTCTTTCAAGATAATACGTCTGTAATTGTCTGAATTACATGCAGAGCTCGTTTCTCTTATTTCCATGTAGAAAATGAGCTGAGTATCATTGTTCTCACTTAAACCACCCCCAGAATAGAACCGAGCGCTTGTGCGTTTACTAGATCTGTAAGGAACCTGATATACTGGATCCAGTCTGGAAAGAATCTCTCTGCTGCACACATGGTACAGAACAGGTTATTTCTGGCAAGAACAGTGTGACCTCCACGTAAATGCCTTTGGAATGAATATTTCACATTTGGTTTTTCTTTCCTTCACATCTCCCTTTTTCTTCAAACCTTTTGTGTGATGGTCAAATAGAAGTTATGAGTAGGTTAGAATAAACAAGGATATAGGCACACCGATAACATTTTCCCCTCTGGGTTCTAGCTCTTTTTGACTATTTTACATGGTACCACTCAGTTCTTAAGAAGACAAGGAGGAGACCAATTATCTCTTTTGGCCCAGGCTTGGGAAAGACTAAGGAGTTGCTTGGGATGTACTCTAAGATGCTAATAAATATCTTTCCTTTTTCTTTGTTAAGCACAGGATCCAAAGCAGGCTGCACCAAATCAAACAGAGATGATATCAAGACTTGGCACATTGTAGTCTTTTTAAAATAGCTATGAGATTAATTATGTTGAGCAGAAACCATGAATCATCAGCATAATTCTTATATCATGCTGTTTCACAAAGATGTTTAATACTGTTTACTTCTTGACTAATCTGAAGAGAAATCAACATGAAAACAAACAAAACAAAATGAAGAAACACTTGCAGAACCTTGAACATTTCCTTTCATGAATCCAAAGGCTGGAGAATGAATTTGGTTAGAACCTATATACAAAATTTAGCTTCTGATCAGAGCACCGATTTCCACTTGATCTGCAGAGATTCAATTTTCCTCTGCATTTAGTTTAAAACAAACAAACAAACAAAAAAAAAACACACACACACAAAGCTTCAGCATCTTTTCTTAAATATCACCCAAGATAACTTCTGGTGGGTCCCAGTTTGGCAAGCTAATTCCTAATTCAGGCCTTATGCAAGCTTTCAAATGCCATGGAGGCCAGGGGCAACAAGATAAGGTAATTGCCAGTTCCCCATATTTGCTGCCTCCTAGTGTTGCTCTGGCTTACTCCTTGCTCTTCAAGTTTGTTGCTGCTGGGTGAAGAACTTTAGGTATTGACCATTTCTTACCTTTTCTGAGATGAGTCCATCTTAGAGATGTATAAACTAGACTCCAAAGTAGAACATTAGCAAGCTAGTCGATTTATAATTTTTGGTTTTCTTTGTATCTAAATTGACCTAAATGGTTTTAGGATGATCTTGAGAATATTATCATTGATACATCCATTTGTAATGTGTGAAGCACTTATTTTTTCCACTTATTCAACAAATATTTATTGAAATCTATGGAGCATGTACTCTGCAATGAGCTGCAGGTATGACACTGAACAAAAGCACTTGAGGCCGTGTTAGAGAGGCAAGTGCAGTATTAAACGCACATACAGGGACAAATAATGACTAGCACATAGTGAGTGCCTGGCTGCCCTGTGCACCAGTCACGTATTAACTCATTTAGGTAGAGCAGAGGCTCTTGTGAGATACATATAATGATTATTTCTATTTTACAGATTAGAAAGCCAGATGCACAGAGAAGTTAACTAACTGCCCTAGGTCACAGAGCTGACAAATGTCTGAGACTAGACTCATGCCCAGGCAGCCTGGCTCCAAAATCCACTATATCCTTTTACAGAAGTGTCATCCGAGCAAATGTTTCTAAGTATTCTCTTAATACCCAACAATTTCATTTATTTATTTACACTCCAATTCTCCCCTGCAAAGATTCTCTACATTTATCACTGATATTTAAAACTTTCATTACTGAATATTCCCTGAAGTAGATAAGAATTGTTAGACCATTTTAGAAAAGAGTAACTCAAGTCCAAAATGTAAATTGTTTCATCACATAGTCAATCGTTTATTCATCACAGTTAATCATTTATTCAATAAACTGTTTTGTACACTAGGTGGCATACAAAGATGATAAAGACGATCTATCTCTAAGGAGCACAGAGAAATACTATGGGAATAATAAGAAATAACCAATTAATGCTGCCTGAAGACCTCTCAGAGGAGGTGATATGGGTGATTGGCAAGTCTTTTTCTACATCACTATCCTCCTTCTCAGATATGACACAGAGACTGAACTTGAAATTTGTGTTCCTGTGTATTAAAATAATGAAGTTTTTCTCTTTCAGAATGATCTAATCTCAACTAACTTGGATCAAAATAATCTCGTATGAACAATGTAATATAGTTAGTTTGCCTTGAAGCTCCACATTTTCTAAGATTCTACTGCTTTAATCATTCAAATAATTATTGAGCATCTACTAACTGGAAGACACTGTTCTAGGTGTCCTGGTGAACACAAAATTGACATGTTTCCTACCCTGAAGGAAGTTTAATTTAGCAAAGGGAAGTAAATCTATTCAGAAGTATCTGTAATATCAGGAAGAATATATTTACTGCCAATGGAAGAGATCAACAGTCTAAAATTATGCATACATTTATGCCTTAGAAGTCAGTTGATAGCAGTACTGTGAAAGATATTCATGGTTGAATGACAACAAAACTGAACGCCTTGATTATAAGACTATTAAATACAGACGGAGTTGTGGGCTTTCATGAAAATATGTTAAGATGTTAAAGGTGTCTCTTGATTTTGATTAACTTTTCTATTTTAGACAGATATTTAATAATCGTATGCTAATTGTTCTTGTTTTTCAGTCATCCAGGGGTGTCCAACTCTTTGTGATCCCTTGGACTGCAGCACACCAGGCCTCCCTGTCCCTCACAAGGGAGCATAAGATAGAAACTTCATAGCATGCTATTCAAGACCTCTTAATGCTTGCCTCTTCTACTCCTTGCCTCTCGTTACTCTCAGCTTATACCCTACACTCTTGGCAAAACAAATTACCTTAGGTTCCCCAAACATGGCACAGTGTTATACTATGTAGCCTTCCCCAAATCCCTTCACGTCTAGTTTTCCAATTTAGCTCACTGGAGAAGCCTTGCTTGACGTTTTCCCTGGGTCAGGTTAAGGATCTCTTCTATGTTCCCTATTGCCCTAGGGTTCCTCCATCATGGCTTCTCCGACAGCACACAACACTTCTGTTTCCTTGTCTCTCCTCCAGGTGAGGCTGATGGGCTCTTCAGTTCAGTTCAGTCGCTCAGTCATGTCCGACTCTTTGTGACCCCATGAATCGCAGCACGCCAGGCCTCCCTGTCCATCACCAACTCCCGGAGTTCACTCAGACTCACGTCCATTGAGTCCGTGATGCCATCCAGCCGTCTCATCCTCGGTCGTCCCCTTCTCCTCCTGCCCCAATCCCTCCCAGCATCAGGGTCTTTTCCAGTGAGTCAACTCTTCGCATAAGGTGGCCAAAGTACTGGAGCTTCAGTTTGACGGGCTCTTGAAGAAAAGGATTTTATTTCTCACTGCTTTAGTATCCATATACTGCATGACAACAACAGGTTATACAGGGTACATAACATACTGGAGCGAAAGTGAAGTGAAGTCGCTTAGTCATGTCCGACTCCTTGCGACTCCACGAACTGTAACCTGCCAGGCTCCTCCATCCATGGGATTTTCCAGGCAAGAGCACTGGAGTGGGTTGCCATTTCTAGCAAATGTGGAAGAAGGGAGGGAGTAAAAGGAAGTTGCTTTTCTAAGAGAAATGAAGTTGTTCTGAAAGTGAGAAATTAGAGGTTGCTAAGAATTATGAAACCGAAAGCAATTACACTATCCTTGATGTCTAATGACAATTAGCTTAAGTTCTTGAATTCATTTCTATCACTTCAGCAAATTTCCTCTGAATAACATTTTTTGGATTTTCTACTTGGACACATTTCTTCTTTTAATCTGTACCACACTGGACCATTTTAATTAATGGTTTCTCACATCTGGCCTAAAACATATCTATTTTGAAAAAGGTAGAACAGTGTGTATATAAATTTTTAAAAATTAACCAAACTCAGTGCTTAATTATTTGGTTTCTGTCTGAAACAATAATGTTGCTATACGCATTACTTTCTGTATTGCTGTAAATATTTTAAAACAGCAATGTCATTCTTTAAAAAAAAGATATCAACTTTTCAGCAGTGATGGCAGAAGCAGGAGAAGCTGTGAAAATTACTACATTTCAAAGTGTTTCTAGGGTGTTTCTCCAGTCACCCCAACTTTTGCTTCACCCGTGCCTTTAGGCTGATGACCCAAGAACTAGACTGTGTGGCTTTGGCTTCAGTCTCCCCTGCTTTCTTTTTCCAATGAAATCATATGCTTGGGAATGGAAAGCATAGGAATGAAATTTTGTGACCCATCACCATGTTTTACAGCTTTAGGGTCATCATTATTGTCACATAAATACAGACTTATAGTGTTTCACTCCTGAAAATGTACATTTATCTCTTTCTGGTTCAAACCACATTCTCCAACAATGAGAAACAGATTTTGAGTGAACAATACACATTAACCACAGCGTCTTTTGTGAACATGCCAGAAATATAATCTGGCATGCTATTTCATGATAGGTAATCATGAAAGATGAAAATGTGAAGAGATCAAGAAGAATTATAATAATAAGTGCTATGTTTATATTTCATGCCATAACTCTTAGCAACATCTGGTAACCAGAGAAACTCTTCTCCAACCAGCTATCATCCAATGTCGACAATCAATCCACACTTGTATTTGTTGTTGAGTAATTTAGCAAATAGCCTCACCAAATGCAGTAGATAATTCTAAAATGATAACGGAGTCTCTCTGGTCCTTGAGTTACATGACTCAGTCTCCATTTGAATCTGGTTATGAAAAACATCAGTAGCACTCATAAAATTTCAGGATACAAAATTGATACACATAAATCTGTTGCTTTTCTATACATTAATGATGAACTATCAGAAAGAGAAAGCAAGAAAACAATCCTATTTAAAACTGTATCAAAAAGAATAAAATATAATACTTAGGAATAAACTTAACCAAGGAGGTGAAAGACTATAAAACACAAGACTGAAAACAAAAAAATTGATGAGGGAAACTGGAGATGCTACAAAGAAATGGAAAGACATAATGTCTCCTTAGGTTGGAAGAACTAATATTATTAAAATATCCATACTACCCAAAGTAATCTACAGATTTAATGCAATCAAAATACTCATGAACTTTTTCATAGAACCAGAACAAATAATCCTAAAATGTATATGAAACCACAAAGACACTGAATTGCCAAAGCAATCTTGAGAAGAAAAAAAAAAGAATAAAACTGGAAATATCATGCTCCCTGACTTTAGACTATGTATTACAAAGCTATAGTCATCAAAATAGCATAGTACTAGCACAAAAACAGATAAATAGAACAATGGAACAGAAAGGGAGCCCAGAAATAAACCCACACACCAAGGTCAACTAATCTACAACAATGGAGATAAGAATATACAGTGGATAAAAGATAGTCTCTTCATTAAGTAGCACTGGGAAAACTAAACAGCTACATCTAAAGGAATGAGATTAGAACATTTCCTTATACCATATACAAAAATAAGCCCCAAATGGATTAAAGATGACCTAAATGTATCACCTGAAACTTTAAAATTCTTGGAAGAGAACACAGGCAGAACACTCCTTGACATAAATCATAGCTTTATATATATATATATGTATATATATATATATATATATATATATTTGGATTGGTCTCTTAAGACAAAGGAAACAAAAGCAAAAATAAACAAATTGGGACCTAATTACACTTAAAAACTTTTACACAGCAAAGGAGACCACTGACAAAATTAAAAGACAACTTACTGCATGAGAGAAAATATTTTGGAATTATATGATTGATAAGAGGTTAATATATAAAATGTATAAATAGCTGATATGTCAATATCAAAAACTGAAAATAAATGGGCAAAAGATCTGAATCTACATTTTTTCCCAAAGAAGGCATGCAGATGGCCAACAGACACATGAAAGATGCTCAACATCACTAATCACGAGAAATGAAAATCAAAACTACAATGAGATATCACCTCACACCTGTTAGAATGGCCATCATCAAAAAGGTCACAAATAACAAGTATTGGTGAGGATGCAGAGAAAAAGGAACCCTTGTGCACTGTCAGTGGGAAAGTAAACCAGTGCAACCACTATGAAAAACTGTATGGAGAGTCTTCAGAAAAATGAAAAATAGAACTGTCATCTGATCCAGCAATCCCACTGGGTATATAGTCAAAGAAAATGAAAACATTATTTTGAAAACCCTACATTCACAGCAGCATTATTTACAATAGCCAAGATATAGAAGCAATCTAAATGTCCATAAACAGCTGAATGAAAAAAGATGTGGTGTGTAAACATACATATTATATACTCAGTCATAAAAAGAATGAAATCTGCATTTACATTGATGTGGATGGCCCCAGAGAGTACTATCCTTAGTCAAATTGGTCAGTGAAAGATAAATACACTGTATTATCACTTATATGTGTAATCTAAAATATTTAGCAAAGGAATGTATACAACAAAGCAGAAACACACTCATAGACACAGAAAAAAAAAAACAGTGGTTACTAGTGGAGAGACAGAGGGGGATGGATAGGAGAGGATACAAGATTAAGAGATACAAGCTACCATGTATAAAACAGATAAGCAACAAAGATACATTGTATAGCACAGGGAAATAAAGTCATGTTTTGTAATAAGTTTAAATGTAGTATAATCTATAAGCCTCTTGATGAAAGTGAAAAAAGAGAGTGAAAAAGTTGGCTGAAAGCTCAACATTCAGAAAATGAAGATCATGGCATCTGGTCCCATCATTTCATGGGAAATAGATGGGGAAACAGTGGAAACAGTGTCAGACTTTATTTTGGGGGGCTCCAAAATCACTGCAGATGGTGACTGCAGCCATGAAATTAAAAGATGCTTACTCCTTGGAAAGAAAGTTATAACCAACCTAGGTAGCATATTGAAAAGCAGAGACATTATGTTGTCAACAAAGGTCCATCTAGTCAAGGCTATGGTTTTTCCTGTGGTCATGTATGGATGTGAGAGTTGGACTGTGAAGAAAGCTGAGCATTGAAAAATTGATGCTTTTGAACTGTTGTGTTGGAGAAGACTCTTGAGAGTCCCTTGGACTGCAAGGAGATCCAACCAGTCCTTTGGAGATGGACTAAACAGTCTAAAGGAGATCAGTGCTGGGTGTTCATTGGAAGGACTGATGCTAAAGCTGAAACTCCAATACTTTGGCCACCTCATGTGAAGAATTGACTCACTGGAAAAGACCCTGATGCTGGGAGGGATTGGGGGCAGGAGGAGAAGGGGACGACAGAGGATGAGATGGCTGGATGGCATCACGGACTCAATGGACGTGAGTTTGAGTGAACTCCGGGAGTTGGTGATGGACAGGGAGGCCTGGGTGCTGCAATTCCTGGGGTTGCAAAGAGTCGGACACAACTGAGCGACTGAACTGAACTGAACTGAACTGAATCTACAAAGAGATTGAATCATTGTGTTATATACTTGAAAATAACATAACAGTACTATAATAGTGGCTCAGTGGTAGAATCTGCCTGCAATGCAGGAGATGCAGCTTTGATCCCTGGGTTGGGAAGATTCCCTGCAGAAGGGAATGGCAACCTTCTCCAGTATGCTTGCCTGGGAAATCCCATGGAGGGAGAAGCCTGATAAGCTACAGTCCATAGGTTGGGTTGCAAAAGAGTCGGGCATGACTTAGCAACTAAACAACAAAGATAATTTTTAAAAAAGAAAAAGAAAAGCACCAGTAGCAACACTCTTGCTATGGGCCTGTGTGCCAACATTGCCACCTGTTGCTCTTTCCAGGCACAAACCATCACACCTCAAACCAGAGACAGAGACAGTCTCTAGGTAAGAAACACTCTGGAGCCTTGGGTAATCATGGACCCCTTGCAGGATTAAAAGGAAATCAATGTCACTCCTGCAGCTACAGAGTAAAGGGAGTGGGGCACTCTTACTAACGTGGACAATTAGGTGGTGATTATACTTCACTGAATTTCACAAATTGGAGTTACGTTGGCTTACAGGTTTTTTGCATGTTTTCTTCTCTGCTGTATTCCCAGCATTTAGAACAGTGAATGACACACAGTCGCTGCTCAATAAATATTTATTAAATAAAGGAATCCCTAAAGAAAATGGGTAATTGTTCTCATAAATTTGCCACACCACCTATTTAGCAACTTCAATTTTAAAAACTTTTGTGACTTTTCTCTAGTAAATAAGAACATCCCTAGATATGGATAGAATTGGTAGAGAGAGGTCCAGATGACAAGAGGAGGAAAGAAGAGGAAAAGAGGGAGTTTCCTGATGATTGCACCATAATATACCAGATACACATGATAAAAACCTGGATGAAAAAAGAATAAATATGACATGGAAAACTTACTAAGAATAGTCCATCCTCAGAAGAGATTATGACATTCATTCCTTTTTTAAAAAAGTCAAAAAATTTAAAGGTTATTTTAAAAATCACATATTTTGCTTTTTACTAAGCAAAAACACTCAAGCTGTCACATTCGCTAATTGATATACTACCTATGGCACTAACATTTTTTCAAACTGGTAGTTGACACAGAAGTTAAAGAATATTGGCTTAGCTTCAACAAACTTGGAACAAGAGGTTGCGTGCTAAAAACTGATTTCACTTATCAGGCATGAAACTAGTTTTCGAGGGAAAGTGAAAGGTGAAAGTGAATGTTGCTCAGTCCTGTCTGACTCTTTGCAACCCCAAGGACTAAACAGTCCATGGAATTCTCCAGGCCAGAATACTAGAGTGGGTAGCTGTTCCTTTCTCCAGGGGATCTTCCCAACCCAGGGATGGAACCCAGGTCTCCCGCATTGCAGCTGGA
The DNA here is from genome assembly GCA_006408695.1 of Aepyceros melampus. NCBI lineage: Eukaryota > Metazoa > Chordata > Mammalia > Artiodactyla > Bovidae > Aepyceros > Aepyceros melampus. Next base: position 442,959 of record SJXQ01012863.1, read on the forward strand.
TTCTTTACCAGCTCAGCCACCAGGGGCCCAAGTTTCTTCTTCTTCTTTTTTTTTTTTTTTTAAAGCCCTGATGTCCTGTTTTTTGTGGGGCAAATCCCCACTGCTTCTGTCCATTTTACTGTGTGTCAGGAATGCCTGACTCTGGCCCCTCTTTACCTGGGCTATTCTCAGTGTTGNCTGGGGTTGCAAAGAGTCGGACACAACTGAGCGACTGAACTGAACTGAACTGAACTGAATCTACAAAGAGATTGAATCATTGTGTTATATACTTGAAAATAACATAACAGTACTATAATAGTGGCTCAGTGGTAGAATCTGCCTGCAATGCAGGAGATGCAGCTTTGATCCCTGGGTTGGGAAGATTCCCTGCAGAAGGGAATGGCAACCTTCTCCAGTATGCTTGCCTGGGAAATCCCATGGAGGGAGAAGCCTGATAAGCTACAGTCCATAGGTTGGGTTGCAAAAGAGTCGGGCATGACTTAGCAACTAAACAACAAAGATAATTTTTAAAAAAGAAAAAGAAAAGCACCAGTAGCAACACTCTTGCTATGGGCCTGTGTGCCAACATTGCCACCTGTTGCTCTTTCCAGGCACAAACCATCACACCTCAAACCAGAGACAGAGACAGTCTCTAGGTAAGAAACACTCTGGAGCCTTGGGTAATCATGGACCCCTTGCAGGATTAAAAGGAAATCAATGTCACTCCTGCAGCTACAGAGTAAAGGGAGTGGGGCACTCTTACTAACGTGGACAATTAGGTGGTGATTATACTTCACTGAATTTCACAAATTGGAGTTACGTTGGCTTACAGGTTTTTTGCATGTTTTCTTCTCTGCTGTATTCCCAGCATTTAGAACAGTGAATGACACACAGTCGCTGCTCAATAAATATTTATTAAATAAAGGAATCCCTAAAGAAAATGGGTAATTGTTCTCATAAATTTGCCACACCACCTATTTAGCAACTTCAATTTTAAAAACTTTTGTGACTTTTCTCTAGTAAATAAGAACATCCCTAGATATGGATAGAATTGGTAGAGAGAGGTCCAGATGACAAGAGGAGGAAAGAAGAGGAAAAGAGGGAGTTTCCTGATGATTGCACCATAATATACCAGATACACATGATAAAAACCTGGATGAAAAAAGAATAAATATGACATGGAAAACTTACTAAGAATAGTCCATCCTGCAGAAGAGATTTGACATTCATTCCTTTTTTAAAAAAGTCAAAAAATTTAAAGGTTATTTTAAAAATCACATATTTTGCTTTTTACTAAGCAAAAACACTCAAGCTGTCACATTCGCTAATTGATATACTACCTATGGCACTAACATTTTTTCAAACTGGTAGTTGACACAGAAGTTAAAGAATATTGGCTTAGCTTCAACAAACTTGGAACAAGAGGTTGCGTGCTAAAAACTGATTTCACTTATCAGGCATGAAACTAGTTTTCGAGGGAAAGTGAAAGGTGAAAGTGAATGTTGCTCAGTCCTGTCTGACTCTTTGCAACCCCAAGGACTAAACAGTCCATGGAATTCTCCAGGCCAGAATACTAGAGTGGGTAGCTGTTCCTTTCTCCAGGGGATCTTCCCAACCCAGGGATGGAACCCAGGTCTCCCGCATTGCAGCTGGATTCTTTACCAGCTCAGCCACCAGGGGCCCAAGTTTCTTCTTCTTCTTTTTTTTTTTTTTTTAAAGCCCTGATGTCCTGTTTTTTGTGGGGCAAATCCCCACTGCTTCTGTCCATTTTACTGTGTGTCAGGAATGCCTGACTCTGGCCCCTCTTTACCTGGGCTATTCTCAGTGTTGGATTTGCAACCTCCAGGGTTGAGGAAATGTCCTCCCCTGAGACAAAGAGCAGGTTGCTTACCGTTTGCTACAAAACAGCTAATTCCCCAAGTTTAGGATTCTCCCCTGCAGTGATGCTCTCATCCAGAGGGTGCCATCTGCATTGCCTCTGGAGGAGAAATTGGGATTTGGGGAACTGATGTGACCTCTGACACTCTGGTTACTGCTTTGGCTTTGAGTAGCAGAGTCTTTCAAAACTGATTCAGAAGTCATGAGTCTTCTGTGAGCATCCATGAACTGTGGCAAGTAAACATGTTAGCTAGAAAGTTGTGTAAAAAGCCTCAGACTCCTCCCGGCTATTGGCAGCATGGCTTCATTAAGGATGTAGACAACCACAATCAAAAAACCCTGGCACACTCAAGGCACAATGAAGGAATTTTCAGAAGGAAAGCTCAATGCTTCAGAGATAAACTGATGATGTAAACTGAAAATATAACTTTAATAGTGAAAACATAACTTCCAGACTAGAAAAAAATATTTTAAGAGATTTAAAAATTATAATAATGTCTTAAATCCAGTGTTTTATTTTAACCAGGGTTATTTATGAGTGCTATGCCCAAAACAGGGTAAAGTAGTAAGAGTTTTATAAAATTTGGAGGCTCTACAATATAAGTCAGAAAGAAAAATACCATTTACGAGTCTCGAGAAGAGTTTCTTTCTTTAATTTAAATGGATTTATTCACTATATTATTTCATCTTAGAAGCCGGGGCCTACCACGTGCTTATGCTCAGTGGTGTCTGAATCTTTGTGACCCTATAGCCAGGCTTCTCTGTCCAGGGATTTTCCAAGCAAGAATACCAGAGTGGGTTGCTGTTTCCTACTCCAGGGTATCTTCCCAACCCAGGAACCGAACCCACGTCTCTTTTGCTTCCTGCATTGGCAGGTGGATTATTTATCACTGTGCCTCCTGGGAAGCTCATACATTATTTAACCATTTATTGCTCATTAATAATATGGTAAATAATTCATTTCAAGAATCATGATTTAAACACCCACTTTCTAAATTCTAGGTTCTATTTTTGCTGAGGTAAAAGTTTCCATCATCTTTCAAACTGAATCCTTAGATTTGGAGTTGGAGATTATTTTCCTGATGCTTTGAGAAGGGAGAATGAATTCTATACCTGTCTAAGTACCACTTGGCTATAGAGAATTCTATAGTATGGATAATCTTAGTATGGATAAGTCCCAATTGAACTAATTATAACTTGAATGCTGTGGCATTCAAATGATGAAATGGGATCTAGAAGTCAAGCCTTTGGGGTTAAGAAATAGGATTTGTTAGGATTTGACCTGAATTACTGTATAAGCTTGAGAAAGTAACCACTCTATTCTTCAATTATTTAAAAATTACTATTGCAAAAGATATCATTCCTTCTTTTTCAAGACCCAGGAATAGGTAAGATGAAAAATTCCCCTGTCGAGTTACCAGATAATGAGAGCAGAGAAAGCAAGAGGAAGAGAGTGAGAATGAGACAGAGGGAAGCTCCACTTTTTGTAGGACTATAAAGTATAGGGCTTGTGCTGAAATTTCGTTTCACTGTAGCCCAGTGTTCTATAATTCTTTTCCTTAGAAACAGCATTAATTAACTGGCAGATGACCAACTCATTCTGTACAATAAGAGTATAATTTGTAGAATAAGAAATTTTAAAAAATCTCTTATTCAAAAATAGGACTGTTGAAAAGAAGTTAAACCAGCACTTATCATTTACTTAGCTCAACAGCTCCAGAAAATGTCTGTTTCTTCTCTTAAAGAAATCCAAAGCAACAAATAACTTGACAAATATTTCTTTAGCATGTTGTCCCTACCATAATCCTAGCACCTCTATTTTGGAACTTTACTGTGCATGCTTTTCATGTTTCTTACTAGTAAAAAAAACTTAAAATTAAGTATCAATTTTCATATCTACCAGGACATTGTATTCAGATTGTTGATGTCATGCCCTTAAATCACAATATATCTAGCTTTGGGGAATTTCCCATTTATTTCCTGTCATACTGACCAGTTTTAAAAACAACAGTGAAATCTACGGTAATAATTCCAATAAGGCAATTTGAAAGTGTATGTTCAACTGAGAGAGGCAGAAAATTTTTCAAAAAATATTGCCACCCTCAGATACTCAGGTGACATGAGCACAGGAACATCATCACTCAGAGCCACCAGCTACAATCAATTTTAAAAGACTCGAACAAGAGAAACGGTATTTCTTCCACTCAAAAAGGCCTGGAAAGAATCTAAGACAATATTTTCCTTTGGCTGATTTACAAAGGAACAGAGGATAAATTAGGACTTTGGGATTAACATATACACACTATTATATATAAAACAGATAACCAATAAGGACCTACTGTATAGCATAGGTACTTATACTCAGTATTTTTTAATAACCGCTAAGGGAAAAGAATCTGAAAAAAAAGTACATACGTATGCATAACTGAATCACTTGGCCGTACAACGGAAAGGAACACAGCACTGTAGATCAACTCTACGCCAATCTAAGACAGACCAAGCAGGGCAGTCAAGCAGAACTCTATGACTGCATGCCAACAGCCTGCAACATTTGTGGGTCATTACTAATAAATGAAAGAGGATTTTAAAAATGGGAAGACTATTTTGTTAAAAGTTTCAGGGTTTTACTTTTTTAACCTTGACATCTTTTATAATTCCCTTCCTCCAGGAGAAACACTGCCGTGCTGGCACACAGGTGTCCACTTCAAACAGACCAATGAGAGCACGGAGATAAAATTCCCCCTGATCTTTTAAGTGACTCTTTACATGTCAAAGCACAGAGTCTCTTAGTTTTCGTCACGGAGGGGAATATACTTTCAAAGCTCCTTTTTGCTGCCGTCGACTCTGAAACTCCATGTGGACCCGAGGCTTCTGTTGTGCGCCGGCCTGCTGACGCAACAGGCCTCATCCTGGTTTGCTCTGATGACCTGAAACGACCGACTTCACCTCACACTCACCTTGTTTGCGCTGTTAAAAAACTCATTTGCCTTTTTTAACCAGCTTTCCCTTTCCTCCATGAGCTGACGAAACTCCTCTTGAAGCTGATTCAGTTTCTGGTTAGAGAGCTGCTGGTGTTCGCTGTGCACACGCTCCTTGGAGAGGAGAAGCCCCAGCGCCTCACTCTTCAGCGTCTCGACCACAGCTTTCCATTCCTGCAAGAGAGCACGCTTCAGCTGCTTTCACACATAAAATAAACGGCAGTCTGGGGTAATGCCCAGAGGACAGCGGGATGTGTTGAATGTATAGGAAACTTGTCGTTATTTTCAGATCATAAAGCAGTAAATGCAGCATTCCAGGTTTGAGTGCCACGACATGGTAGGTTAAAAAGAGACACAGAAAAGAAGCTAAAAAAAAGAGGGTTGATCGTAGAGAGGGGCAGGTCAACTAAGATGTGTGAGTGATGGAGGGTCTGCTGCTGCTGCTGCTAAGTGCGTCAGTCGTGTCTGACTCTGTGACCCCGTAGATGGCAGCCCACCAGGCTCCCCCGTCCCTGGGATTCTCCAGGCAAGAACACTGGAGTGGGTTGCCATTTCCTTCTCCCATGCATGAAAGTGAAAAGGGAAAGGAAAGTCGCTCAGTCGTGCCCGACCCTCATCGACCCCATGGACTGCAGCCCACCAGGCTCCTCCGCCCATGGGATTTTCCAGGTGAGAGTAATGGGGTGGGGTGCCATCGCCTTCTCCGTGATGGAGGGTCTAGTTGCGCTGAATTCAGGTCACCTGCCATTTCCCTTAACACTATCTGAAGTTATACCCAAAATATGGTCATTTTTTGGTATACCAGCTCTTTTCAATCTCTAACTCAATTTTACCTTTTATTCACTTAAGTAGTGTAAGGACCTCTCCCTCCCACAGTTCAGTCTCCTTGACAATGTAGGCAAATGTGCATAAGAAAGGAAGGGAAATCTCATAACTTAGAGCTATTGTTTGTGCATCTGCCTACACTTAGAACTGAAATCAAGAGCGGTTCTTCTCCACAAAGTTAATAGCTGTTATTGTGCAGTACTCTCTCCTTCCCGACCCTGGCTTCACCTCTCAATGTTTCATGATCAATACTTTATAAACATTTCAAAAAGCGAAAAGAGGCAGTTTTCTACTTGCTACTGCATGAGGGTGAAAAACACTAAAGGTTAAAACAGTAAACAGAGAAGAAAGAAAACAAAGAGTTGAAGTACAGCAAAATATTAACATTCAATCTATTGGAAGGGAAATTCAGATTTCTTGCAAAAGAACTGAAGTCATATCTGGTTTCATAGAATAATGCTTATCTCCAACATGGGAATCTCGTCAGTGAATTTTCTGGTACCCATGTCAGCTGAGACTGAGCTCTAAGCATAGGCTGTTTGCTAAGACATAAAAAATTAGCATTGAATTTTATAAACCACAGTCTGACTCTATCCTGGCTAGCTCCACAGTGCAAAATGTCCTGTTAATAAATTGCACTTGTTACTTTTATTGTATAAAACATAATTTTAGTGCAATTTACCACTATTATTTTCATTCATTTCACGTGACAGCTAAATACTGTGTACCTGGGACCATGCTAGGAATATAAAGAAAAATTAAAATGTAGTTCTTTCCTTTAACAATACATAAACTGCTATTTTATGTAATTTTACATATACTTATATTATTAAATATATGCTGGTTCTACAAATACACAAATATACACACACAAAATTGTAGTATTTCAAATCAGAGTTGGTGGAAGTTGAAAATAGAAATTGTGCATATTATTTTATGGACTCCATATAATCTTTTCTAATAACAGTGCAAGAGAAAAATATTTTGATCAATGGATGCAAGAATAGTGCAATTGCCATTAACAGAATGGCAATTTTTTGACTACCAATTATAAGCTATGGTTTGTAATAATAACCCTCACAAACTTAGGTTACACGCTATTATTTTCCTAGTATTTAAACAGGCTCAAAGGACTATGTTACTCAAGGTTATGTATCCAATAAGTGGCAGAACTAGGACTATTCATAGGTCTGCAAACAATGCTACATTCCAGGGAACTGAGAGTAAAGAGACTTCAGAATCTCCAAATTTCTCAGTGAGTACAAAAGGATCACTCTTAGGCATGAAGATGGGCTACATGAGTTCTCAAAACTCTTCTTTTTTTAAGAGCTATTTGTCCCCACTTAAGGACTGCTAATATATGCCATGACATTCTTTTGTAAAGCACTGTAAATATCCCTACCACTTAAAAACAATCATCTTAACCTTATTGGGAAAAGCAAATATTTCTAAAGCAGTTAGCATGATTTCTGAACACATAATAGGTACTCACTAAATATTAGTTCCACTTTACTGTGCATCAATTTTACCATGGTTCATTAATGCCCTAAAATTTTTCATTATTTATGGGAATTCCTGTTTCCTAGTTCCAAAATAACAATAGTAGAGGCTTTCTCCAAATGTTATTGGTCAGTGTTGTGTATTGGTCAATAACATGAGGTAAACAAAATAAGCAGGTTTCTTTACTATAACTCTTTTCGGTACTTTTACAATGTTAACTTGCATTTCCCATCAACAGAAAATTGGATTAAAGATTTACTGAGCATGGCCCTGCCCATCAGAACAAGACCCAGGTTCCCCCTCAGTCACTCTCTCCCATCAGGAAGCTTCCATAAGCCTCTTATCCGTCTCCATCAGAGGGTAGCCAGAATGAGAACCACAGTCACAGAAAACTAACCAATCTGATCACATGACCACAGCCTTGTCTAACTCAATGAAACTATGAGCCATGCCATGCAGGGCCACCCAAGATGGATGGACCATGGTGGAGAGTTCTGACAAAACGTGGTCGACTGGAGAAGAGAATGGCTAACCACTTCAGTAGTCTTGCCTTGAGAACCCCATGAACAATAATGAAGAGGCAAAAAGATAGGACACTGAAAGATGAACTCCCCAGGTCAGTAGGTACCCAATATGCTACTGGAGATCAGTGGAGAAATAACTTCAAAAAGAAGGTAGAGACAGAATCAAAGCAAAAACAAAAAAACAGTTGTGGATAGGACTGGTGATGGAAGTAAAATCCGATGCTGTAAAGAGCAATATTGCATAGGAACTTGGAATGTCAGGTCCATGAATCAAGGCAAATTGGAAGTGGTCAAAGAGGAGATGGCAACAATGAACACCAACATTTTAGGAATCAGCAAACTAAAATGGACTGGAATGGGTGAATTTAACTCAGATGACCATTATATCTACTACTGTGGGCAAGAATCCCTTACAAGAAATGGAGTAGCCATCATAGTCAAGAAAAGAGTCTGAAATGCAGTACTTGGATGCAATTTCAAAGATGACAGAATGATCTCTGTTTGTTTCCAAGGCAAACCCTTCACTATCACAATAATCCAAGTCTATGCCCTGACCAGTAATGATGAAGAAGCTGAAGTTGAACAGTTCTATGAAGACCTACAAGACCTTCTAGAACTAACACCCATAAAAGATGTCCTTTTCATTATAAGGGATTGGAATGCAAAGTAGAATTCAGGAAACACTTGGAGTAACAGGCAAATTTGGCTTTGGAGTACAGAATGAAGTGGGGCAAAGGCTAATAGAGTTTTGCCAAAGGAACACACTGGTCATAGCAAACACTCTCTTCTAACAACACAAGAGAAGATTCTACACATGGATATCACCAGATGGTCAACACCAAAATAAGACTGATTATATTCTTTGCAGCCAAAGAGGGAGAAGCTCTATATAGTCAGCAAAAACAAGACCGGGAGCTGACTGTGGCTCAGATCATGAACTCCTTATTGCCAAATTCAGACTTAAATTGAAGAAAGTAGGGAAAGTCACTAGACCATTCAGGTATGACCTAAATCAAATCCCTTACAATTATACAGTAAGGGTTAGTCACTCAGTCTGCCCAACTCTTTGCGACCCCATGGACTTCAGCCCTCCGGGCTCCTCTGTCCTTGGGATTTTCCAGGCAAGAATGCTGGAGTGTGTTGCCATTTCCTTCTCCAGGGGATCTTCCTAATCCTGGGATCAAACCCAGGTCTGCTGCACTGCAGGCAGATTCTTTACCAACTGAACTACAAGGGAAGCGATTATACAGTGGAAGTGACAAATAGATTCAAGGAATTAGATCTGATAGACAGTGCCTGGACAGCTATGGACAGAGGTTTGTGACATTGTACAGGAGGCAGGGATCAAGACCATCCCCAAGAGAAAGAAATGCAAAAAAGCAAAATGGCTGTCTGAGGAGGCCTTACAAATAGCTGTGAAAAGAAGAGAAGTAAAAAGCAAAGGAGAAAAGGAAAGATATACCCATTTGAATTTAGAGTTTCAAAGAATAGTAAGGAGAGAAAAGAAAGCCTTCCTCAGGGATCAATGCAAAGAAATAGAGGAAAACAACAGAATGGGAAAGACTAGAGATCTCTTTAAGAAAATTAGGGATACCAAGGGAACATTTCATGCAAAGATTGACTCAATAAAGAACCAAAATGGTATGGACCTAAGAGAAGCAGAAGATAATAATAATAAGTGGCAAGAATACCAGAGGAACTATACAAAAAAGATCTTCATGACCCAGATAATCACGATGGTGTGATCACTCACCTAGAGCCAGACATCCTGGAATGTGAAGTCAAATGGGCCTTAGGAAGCATCACTACGGACAAAGATAGTGGAGGTGATGAAATTCCAGTTGAGCTATTTCAAATCCTGAAAGATGATGCTGTGAAAGTGCTGCACTCAATATGCCAGCAAATTTGGAAAACTCAGCAGTGGCCACAAGACTGGAAAAGGTCAGTTTTCATTCCAATCCCTAAGAAAGGCAAGCCAAAGAATGCTCAAACTACCACATAATTGCACTCATCTCACATGCTAGCAAAGTAATGCTCAAAATTCTCCAATCCAGGCTTCAATATGTGAACTGTGAATGTCCAGATGTTCAAGCTGGATTTAGAAAAGGCAGAAGAACAAGAGATCAAATTGCCAACATCTGTTAGATCACCGAAAAAGCAAGAGAGTTCCAGAAAAACATCTACTTCTGCTTTATTGACTATGCCAAAACCTTTGATTGTGTGGATCACAACAAACTGTGGAAAATTCTTAAAGACATGTGGAATACTAGACCATCTGACCTGCCTCCTGAGAAATCTGTATGCAGGTCAGGAAGCAACAGTTAGAACTGGACATGGAACAACAGACTGGCTCCAAATTAGGAAAGAAGTACATCAAGGCTGTGCACTGTCACCCTGCTTATTTAACTTATCACTTTTCACTTTCATGCGTTGGAGAAGGAAATGGCAACCCACTCCAGTGTTCTCGCCTGGAGAATTCCAGGGATGGGTGGGCCTGGTAGGCTGCCCTCTCTGGGGTTGCACAGAGTAGGACACGACTGAAGCGACTTAGCAGCAGCAGCAGCAGCAGCAGCAGAGTACATCATGAAAAATCCTGGACTGGATGAAGCACAAGCTGGAATCAAGATTGCCGGGAGAAATATCAATAACCTCAGATGACACCACCCTTATGGCAGAAAGTGAAGAAGAACTAAAGAACCTCTAGATGAAAGTGAAGAGAAAAGTGTAAAGTTGGCTTAAAATTCAACATTCAGAAAACTAAGATCATGGCATCTGGTCCCATCACTTCATGGCAAATAGATAGGGAAACAATGGAAACAGTGGCAGACTTTATTTTGGGGGGCTCCAAAATCACTGCAGATATTGACTGCAGCCATGAAAGTTAAAGATGTTTGCTCCTTAGAAGAAAAGTTATGACCAACTTAGAGAGTATATTAAAAAACAGAGACATTACTTTTCCACAAAGGTCCATCTAGTCAAAGCTATGGTTTTTCCAGTAGTCATGTATGGATGTGAGAGTTGGGCCATAAAGAAAGCTGAGCACTGAAGAATCAATGCTTTTGAACTGTAGTGTTGGAGAAGACTCTTAAGAGTTCCTTGGATGGCAAGGAGATCCAACTAGTCCGTCTTAGAGGAAATAAGTCCTGAATATTTATTGGAAGGACTGATGCTGAAGCTGAAGCTCCAATACTTTGGCCACCTGATGTGAAGAACTGACTCACTGGAAAAGACCCTGATGCTGGGAAAGATTGAGGGTGTGAGGAGAAGGGGATGACAGAGGATGAGATGGTTGGATGGCATCACTGACTCAATGGACATGAGTTTGAGTATGCTCTGGGATGCTTGGTGATGGACAGGGAAGCCTGGTGTACTACAATCCATGGGGTTGCAAACAGTCGGACAGGACTGAGCAACTGAACTGAACTGAACATGCATTGAGGGTCCTAGAGTTAAATGTGGTGTAAAACACTTTCAGTGGTCGATGCTCCAGTTGGAACAATGTTGAGAAACACTGTAGTTGTGGCTAAAAGCAGATGAACCAGCTTTGGGTTCACTTGCTTCCCTAAATCTTTGTTTCCTTTTTTGTTTTGTCCTAATTCCTCCTGCTACTAAATAATCCCATTTCCTATCTCTGGACCCATTCTTTCATTTTCTGTATGTTAAGATCTATGAGACATTCATCCTCAATGAGCTCAAGTAAGAAATTCTTAATATATGAAGATATAATTGTCATTGCCAAAATCTTCTGTTCTCATTAGAGAAGGACCACTTAACTAATATGGAGAAGCTGATGGAGGCCCAGAGAACAAGAGGGAAGGAAAGTGGAGAGGAGGTTAGGATATGGAGAGATAGGTTATATCCATTACATGCTCAACCTAGGGTTGGCATCTTAACTGTAAGAGAGTAGGCTTGATTCTTCTTGCTCTATGCTAATACTGTGCTAAATGCTTACATGCTGATCTATGCAATCTCTGCCATACCCCAACAAGATAGAAACTGTTATTACCACCATTTCATAGATGGAGTTACTGAGGCTCAGAAGGATTAAGAACTTGCCTGAGGTCAACACTAGTAAGTGAAAGAAAGAAAGAAAGGCAGTCAGTCATGTCGTCTGACTTTTTGTGACCCCATGGACTATATAGTCCTTGGAATTCTCCAGGCCAGAATACTGGAGTGGGTAGGCTTTCCCTTCTCCAGGGGATCTTCCCAACCCAGGGATTGAATCCAGGTCTCCTGCATTGCAGGTGGACTGTTTACCAGCTGAGCCACAAGGGAAGCCCAGTAAGTGAAAGAGCCAGGACTTAAATTCAGCTAGCTTAACTCTAGAACCTTCTTTCTCAACCAGTATCCAGGCCTCAGCTCTGAAGAGAGGTGACAAACAGTGCTTTTGACACTACAAAAAGATTAAATACATTAATGTAGAATTTCAGAGATGAAACTTCCATAAGGTCTGGATAAGGCCTTGAAACTGATAACAGTCCTTATATGACCCTGGGATCTTCTGATTTGCAATCAGAAAGCTTATTATTTCTAAAGAAATAAATATATAACTGAGAATTTACAGTCAAACTCAAGCTATATTTTGCTTGGCAACTGAACCAAAATAATAAGGCTCTTCTCTATGAATAAGAAGAGAAATACCTGTTCTCTAACAGAGTTCATAAATCTGCCTTTGGTATAAATTTTGCAAACAACATTAAAGAGAGACTTCTGGAGCAGAGCCAAGTCTTTGCAAACCCACTTTAACTTTGTGCTTCTAATGTGTGGCTGTGACCTTCCAAGGAAACTGTAAAGGACCATTTTGTGCCTTCTCTCTTTTCTTATTCTCTATCCCCAGTCTTCTTAATTACCTTTTCACATGAACTCTATAGCAGTAAATGAAGCCAGGTTCACTCAATATTTCTATTCAATCTTCTCAGAAAATTGGTTCTGTTTTCTTTGGGCAATCTATAGGCAGTTTCTTATGTACTTCCATACCATTCTGATAATATATTTGCCCAGCCATTTTTCTTCTTCTTTTTTTTCAAGACAAAACTTTCCTTAGTTATCTGAATCCATCACACTATTTTAAAATGTTGTTATCCCTGTTTGTTTAGGCTGGAGGAGCCCAGTGGAGAATACTGTTGTCTGTAATCTCTAAGCCAGTGCTGCCTGCCTGACAAGTGTTAAACTTCTGACTGGGTTTCAGTCACTTTGCAATAAAATATTTCCAGTACTTGTCCCCACCAGCAGCAAGTCAAAGCCTGCCATTTCCCTGGCTTTCCAGTTTGACAGATGGACGTGCATATCTGTATGGCACTGTGTGTTCCTGGGTTCAGGGTGTCTCCACAGGTCACTCCATTATTTTCCTTTTTCACTCACAGTAGTAACCCTTTTAAACTGTACCTTTCAGTATTCCATTTGCTGAGGAAATTGAGCTTCTCCTGGATCTCTTGATTGAAAGGGTACTTTTAAGAGGATTAGTGCTGATAGATAAGAAAGCAAAAATGATTTCTTCTCCCCCCGCTTTTAACAGTCCCAGGTTAGCTTTTCACATAAAATTATGGATTTGTATATAAACTATCCAGCCAATTTAAAAAGTAAAATATTAGCCACTCCAATGGAACAGAAACAATATACTCACAATATGTTTAGTAAGCTATTATTCACATGAAAGCTTCCCTGATGAAGTGGACGGGGTGAGTTTAAATGACCCAACACCAAGTGGTAAATTATTTTCATAAATTTGGCTTCAGAATGTAGCTTTTAAGTGGGAGAAGAGGGACAAGAAACAACAGGCGCATATCTGTAAGCGACTAAGAAGCTGTCAGTTGTGGAGACGACTGGCCCACATCACACATGTCTGGCAGAAGCGTGTGTCCGGCTCATAGGTAGCTCCCGCAGCAGGGCCACCTCGGAGGACATCTCATTAGATACAGTTCATTTCTCATTCAGTCTCTAAGTCTACAGTCCCATTTGGTTCAGCGTCGACTGACATCAAATCACAGAATTTTACATGATTGCATTAACAGATGGTACAAACAAAATAAACCTGGCAATTTTAATCAGAGAATATTTGAAAGTCTGTTTTGAGCAGGAAATTTTTCCAGAAGAAATGTTTATGTCTTTGGAGAGCGGCAGTGAGCCCTTGGAAAGCTGAAAGTCTCTGATCGTGCTGAGCTGGATTGCAAACGGGGTCACAATTTCTTCTCACGCCCCTTTCCTGGGCATCTGTAGCTGGCCTATTGGATGAGTACCGAGTTCAGTGTCCACAGACCATGTGAACTCTGCCCTCACTGTGGTACATTTCAGCAAAGACACAGACAGATTGTAAACAGGGGAAAGCTGTGATTTTGTGTCACCTAGAGATAAAAAGAAGTACGGTGTTTCACCTCCCAGCCGCAAGGCAGAAATCATAGCTATTGATTCAAGGAGAGACTGCAGGTAAGAGAGGAGAAATGAAAATACACTTTTTATTCCCAACTTTGTAAGTGGTCTCCAGCAGAGCATTTTGCTTTCCTGAGCCTTACTTCCCTGCTGTGCAAAAACAGCCACCACCATTTCATACATGTTTGTGCTTCTCTAGTGAATCATCTATAAATCCATTGAATTCAATGGTGAATTGGCTGTGCTTCAGATTCCAGGATTTCAGGTCTTATTAAATTTGGGGTTTTTAGCTATATTTTCCATAATTACCTTACCAGGATTGGGACTGACAGTCTACAGCAGAAATGGTAGATGTCATCAAAGTCATCTTTGAATAATAGTTCCTGCTTCCTTTTTTCTCAGCCCATTCAAATATTTCAAAAGATGCGAGGAAAAACAACAAAACAAAAACACTGCCTGGAAGTTTCTTGTTTCCCTTATTCTGTTCAGTGCTTGGCCACCAAGTGGAGCCTGTGGTTCAGCTACACAGATCAGGGTGCTTGTTGCTAAGACTGAAGCAAAAGAATGTGCGGCAGAATGCATTTTCTTAAATAAAATAAAATCAAAACAAATTATACTCATAAGCAAAATCTTCAAAATAACATTTGGAGCAGAAAGACATTTATTTCTTCTTTCTTGGTTCAACACAGTTTTTAGATAAAAATTTAATTACACGGGAAGTCGGGAAGAAATTGTCCGAAGATTTGTGTTGTCTGAGAATCATTATTTTTTCTTTAGTGTCTTGTCCTTGTTTTTCTTAGAGTTTTGTTCCTCTTAATCACATTTTCTTCAAGTTGATTAAGTAAGGAGCAGAGCTAGACTGGGGGGTATTGATATTTCCATTTTTTAAATCAAAATTAATAAAGTCTAGCTGGCCAAATTGTTTTCATCTAACACAATTTGCCTACAATCAGAGTGTGCCACTGGCCGATGAGGTGATCTCAGTTTATATTAATGTCTTCAAAAGACTTACTTTTTAATTTCCTAGGGAATCTGTTGGGGATATCTTCAGGATCTCAACACACAATTCAACTACGGGGAGAATTATTAGGTTTTGATGTTTGCTTCTTATGAAGATATTCCTAAATCAGATGGATTAAGTTGGGAAGGGGGAATCCATATATTTTACCCACAAGGAGCATCACATATAGATTAGAAAGAACAATGGCTCTTAGTTGCTATGAACAAGATCAATATAAGAAAACCAATTACATTCCTATACAGCAATAATAGACAGTTATCTTTTCTAATAGAGACCCCATTTATAAAAGCAATAAAAATTACAAGGCAGTCATTTGTTCAAATATGTATTTTCAGGCCTATTCTATGCCAAGAATTTGTCTAAATATTTCATCCAGGACAGTGAATTAAGTAATGGGTAACAGTGGAGCTCCAATGTTTGTGATGGTGGTGGTGTACATGTGTTTTATTTTGTCTATAGCCAAAAAACTTGATAAATCAGTGCCTTGTCTAGTTAGTCTGAAGATGATCACACTGTGGAATAAAGTCACACAGAGCAGGTGAGGGGACTGACAGGTGCTGTGAAGAGCAGGAGTTGTGTGCAGTGTTAAATATTTTCCTCTAAGTCTTTCTCAGTCTGGGTTCCCAGTTACTTACTGAACGTGGTGATTTAGTCGCTAAGTCGTGTCCAACTCTTGCAACCCCATGGACTGTGGCCCACCAGGCTCCTCTGAGCATGGGATTCTCCAGGCAAGAATACTGGAGTGGACTGCCATTTCCCTCTCCAGAGGAATCCTCCTGATCCAGGAATCGAACCCTGGTCTCCTGCATTACAGGCAGACTCTTCACCAACTGAGCTATGAGGGAAGCCCAAATGTCATGCCAGGTACTGAACAAGTGGATGCATGAACACGTGGGTGAATGAGAGAATGAACTAATGAATGAAAGCAATTTCGTTTTGGAACAAATCTTTCTTTTCCCAGAACCTTGTTTATACTCTTGCAACCCCATGGACTGTGGCCCACCAGGCTCCTCTGAGCATGGGATTCTCCAGGCAAGAATACTGGAGTGGACTGCCATTTCCCTCTCCAGAGGAATCCTCCTGATCCAGGAATCGAACCCTGGTCTCCTGCATTACAGGCAGACTCTTCACCAACTGAGCTATGAGGGAAGCCCAAATGTCATGCCAGGTACTGAACAAGTGGATGCATGAACACATGGGTGAGTGAGAGAATGAACTAATGAATGAAAGCAATTTCGTTTTGGAACAAATCTAACTTTCTTTTCCCAGAACCTTGTTTACCCCTCAGAGGCATTGGATGTAAACTGAATGTTTTATGGAATTATAAACAGGTTCTGAGAAAAACTCAAACCTAAAAGGATTATTTATTTTGTTATTAGACACATTTTCTCATATTATTCATATAAGAATAAAAAAACTTTTAAGTCTCTTTATCACTTAGATACGGAGTCTAAAAACATCAAACTCATAGAAATAGAATAGAAAAGTCATTGCCAGGGACTGGGGAGGAGGAAATAAGGAGACAATGGTAAGAGATGAATAAGATGAATAAGTTCTGAGAATCTAATGTAAAACATGGTGACTACAGTTTACACTGCACTATACAACTGAAATTTGCTAAGAGTACATTAAACTATATAATTAAAATTTACATACACACAACAATAAATATGTGAGGTTGTTGGATGTGTTAATTAACTAGATGGGGGAATCCTTTCACAATGTTATGTTTGTGTAAGAAATCATTCTGATAAACACTGTAAATATCTTACAATTTTGTGTCAGTTATATCTCAAAAAAACTGAGTTCCACAGGAACTTCTAAAAAGAAGACTGGAGTTGAGAAAAGGCATAAGAGTTGGAGATCTTTTAAAAGGTCCAGAAATCATTAAGATAAAACCTATATTATCATTGTGGGATTGGATAACTTCATACAAGCAAAATATGAAATACAAAAAGAGCCAAATTTTAAACATTATATGCAAAGGGAGAGTGGAAGAAGAGATGGCATTGAAAAAGGTTTAGAAGGTGCCTCCAGACAGATGGGAGAACCAGAGAAGGTGGTGTCTCAGGCACCAAGGGCACAGAGTGCTTCAAGCCATCTGTTACTTGAGAAAGAACAGCTTTTCCTAATGCATGTAAAGGATTAGTCGGTGAGGAGATCAAGGAAAGCAGAAGATGAAGCAGTTGTATTCATTTTCTAGGGTTCACGTAACAGGTACAGTTGACCTTTGAGCAGGATGGGTTTGAACTTCAAGGATCTGCTTATATACAGATTTTTTTTTCAGTACACATACTACTATGTTTATGATCTTTGGTTGGTTGACTCTGTGGATGTAGTATCCATGGATATGGAAGGCTGATTGAGAGAATCGAGCATCCATAGATTTTGGTATCTGCAGGGGTATCTTGGAAGAACCAGTTCTCCATGGATACTGAAGGATATGTGTACAAAAATCTCAGTGAATTGAACAACAGAAACTTATCCTCTCACAGTTCCGGAGGTTCAGTTCAGTTCAGTTCATTTGCTCAGTCATGTCCAACTCTGTGACTCCATGAACCACAGCATGCAAGGCCTCCCTGTCCAACACCAACTCCTGGAGTCCACCCAAACCCATGTCCACTGAGTCAGTGATGCCATGCAGCCATCTCATCCTCTGCCGTCCCTTTTTCCTCCTGCCCTCAATCTTTCCCATCATCAGAGTCTTTTCAAATGAGTCAGCTCTTTGCATCAGGTGGCCAAAGTATTGGAGTTTCAGCTTCAACATCAGTCCTTCCAATGAACACCCAGGACTGGTCTCATTTAGGATTGACTGCTTTGATCTCCTTGCAGTCCAAGGGACTCTCAAGAGTCTTCTCCAACACCATAGTTCAAAAGCATCAGTTCTTCGGTGCTCAGCTTTCTTTATAGTCCAACTCTCACATCCATACATGACCACTGGAAAAAACATAGCCTTCAACCAGACGGACCTTTGTTAGAAGTCTGAAATCAAGGTGTCAACAGTGTTGGTCCCTTCTCGGGGCTGTGAGGATATAATCTCTTTCAGGCATCTCTCTTGGCCGTGGATATGGCTATCTTTTCCTTTGGTCCCTTCATATCATCTTCTCTCTATGCATGTCTGCCTCTGTGTTCAAATTTCCCTTTTTGATAAGTCATATTGCATTAGGGCCCACTCTAATAACATCATCTTAACCAATTACATAGACAATAACTCTATTTCCAAATGAAATCACACTCTGGAGACCAGGGGTTAGGACTTCAATGTGTAAATGTTGGTGGACCTGATGCAACCTATCAGAATAGTCACAAAAAGGTGGAATGGTGTCATAAAGGTTGAGCAGCAATGCTTGTTGTATATTTTGTGAGAGACTAAAATGTAATTGAAAGAAGAGAAGGGGTGACTAAATATGAGGTATTAAGAATGAAGAGAGACACAAACTTAAGAGGTGAGAAAGGTGGGGTTAGAAGAATGGATAAAAGCTTAAACTTGGAAAAGAGAGGAATGAGAAATACATTTGGAGAAGAGAAGTGGAATAAGAGACAAAGAGAACAGGGAAGAAAAGAGTCAAGAGGTTTCACTTTGTATGACTATGTGACTGTGAAGTTAGGTAGAGGCTGGATGAGAATTTTAAGAGACTGAAAGATTCAAACCAGTTGTTATGGGGACAAAGCAGGGAATTAGCAGCCAATAAAGTGCTTCCTTGGTGGTTCAGATGGTAAAGAAACTGCCTGAGTGCGGGAGACCTGGGTTTGATCCCTGGGTCAGGAAGATCCCCTGGAGAAGGGAATGGCTATCCACTCCTGGAGAATTCCATGGACAGAGGAGCCTGGCAGATTACAGTCCAGCAGGTATCAGAGAGTCAAATACAACTGAGTGACTAACTTTCACTTTCTCACTTTCAAAGAAGAGAATTTATAAGGCTGAATGATAATAGATCATTTACTTTTTAAATAGATCTAATCTAGAACTGTGGGGTTGGAGGAGACTCTTGAGAGTCCCTTGGACTGCAAGGAGATCCAACCAGTCCATTCTGAAGGAGATCAGCCCTGGGATTTCTTTGGAAGGAATGATGCTGAAGCTGAAACTCCAGTACTTTGGCCACCTCATGCAAAGAGTTGACTCATTGGAAAAGACTGATGCTGGGAGGGATTGGGGGCAGGAGGAGAAGGGAACAACAGAGGATGAGATGGCTGGATGGCATCACTGACTCGATGGATGTGAGTCTGAGTGAACTCCGGGAGTTGGTGATGGACAGGGAGGCTGGCCTGCTGCGATTCATGGGGTCACAAAGAGTCGGACATGACTGAGCGACTGAACTGAACTGAACTGAATCCAGAAAAAGTGTACTAACTGTTTCATCGTCTTTGAGAAGCAGGAAGATGGGTGATTCTTCTTTGAAAAGAAGAGAAAATGGGTGACTAGAATTACTTACAAATAGCCTTTTTCCATGCTGAATAATATAAAGAGGGAAGCCAAAATAATGGTGAAAGGAAAGCAGAGTAGGATGAGAGCACTCTGAGCCATGCCATAAAAACAAGTGTGGCCACAGGAGTGGAAAGTTGAAGTGAAAGCCTTTGGAATAAAGAATGTCACAGAAATCTAAGGTCACAGAACTGAATGTCACCAAATGGATGCTAAATTAGCACAGAAAGATTATAACGATTTAAGGTGTGACTGTATTAAGACATGCTTCCTTGATAGCTCCAGTAGTAAAGAATCTGCCTGCCAATGCAGGAGACGCAGGTTCAATCCCTGGGTAAGAAGACCCCTGGAGAAGGAAATGGTAACCCAATCCAGCATTCTTGCCTGGGAAATCCCACAGACAGAGGAGCTAGGTGGGCTTAGAGTCCATGTGGTTGCAAAAGAGTCGGACGTGACTGAGCAACTAAACAACATATTAAGACATAATAACATGGCTCTTCAGGTGTCCACTTCAAATAGATTTAACTTCACTATTATTACCATGATAGTAATATTACCTTGAGTTAGAATAGTAACTTTATGAAGCCATGCTTTGTGGAAATTTTTATTTAAGGGCTGACAAAAGACAAGAAGGGGAGGACAAGGAGAAGGAGGAGAAGAAAAAGAAAAAAAAAGAACATATAGGAAGAATGTTTATAAAAGTCATAACCAAAAAAAAATTCTAAGCATTTAAACTTAATGAGCTGGTAAAGATTCCATAAGAAGGTGACAGCCAGTAGGTTTCAACCTAGTGATTATAGAGTACAATATTCTTTATTTGCTTTCTTAATTCATCCCCTTAGATGGGCATAAACATTTCTAGAAACTTTCTCAGTTAAATTTCCCTTGGAAATGAAAGTATACAGTTCACTGAGCTTTAAATTAACCCATAAGTTAAGGCTCAAGTACAGTTACAAAGTGAAAAATCCCATCATTTTATAGATTCTCCCAATGCTTGCAGGCAAATTCAATACTATTTATACATATTTTGCCTGCTAGTAATTAAATTGTTTCTAATTTATGTTCTGTGAAAAATGACATCTGCTTTTAATTGGGAAGTTCATTAAAAAATCAGACAAGTAAAACGAATTATTCACTAAAATGAAGACAGAGGAATTGAAATGCACTAATGCAGGTGTCTCTACTGTTTGAAGATTCAGTTAATTTCTGCCTTGAGACCTTTCAGATTCAGACTCCATTTTATTTTTTAAATTAGATGAAACATTAAAAAAGTAACAAACACTTCTTCATTTTGTAGACTTTCCTTATAATCATCGTAGATGATGTCAGCTGATTAACTGAAGCAATATATTTTAGGTGGTTACACCATTTCTTTTGCATACCTTCAGTAAAAGAATCTAGGGATGTAATAGAAGTTCAAATAGAAGAATAGTCAGCTTCTTTATTGAGGTTAATAAATACCAGAGTGAGAAGAAAACAGCTAACAATGATTGTGAAATACTTTGAAACTGTTTGGACAACCTGGGAACTATAAATATATGAACTCTAGATATTTCTACACACTTGACCACCTAAGAGACCTACAAGTAGCGCCTTTTGTACAAAATAGTTCAGGAAAGTGCTATTTCTGTGGAAAGATTTCTATTTTTAAAAAGGAACAATCAAATTTTAAATACTTCTCTTTTGATCTTCAATTACCTGAGTAATAAAGGCAAGCAACAAAAATAAATCAACTTTTAAGCTCAGAAATCATGTCCACACCTAAAGAAACACAAAGATTTATTTAGACTTACATCTTTCAAGTTCTTACAATGTCCCAATATTTCAACTCCATCACTTAAACTCCCTTCATTCTACTGCAGTTCTCTCCTTTGTAATGTTTTCACCCAAAAGGTGGTACAGAGACTGACAGCATCAATATTACACTGAAATGTGTCAGAAATGCAGGTCCTCGAGTCTCAGCCCAGATCTCACAAATGACAATATGCATTTTAGCATCCCTGGGTAATTCATGAATATACTTTAGTTTTAGTTTTAGCTCTGGTCTAAAATACAGTGAAAGAAAGTCTTTTTACCATTAGATAGATGGATAAGAGACAAATGATTATGGAAGGGGAAATTAACAGATTATAAGACCTTATATATAGAAAATTTTAAGGGGTTCTAAGAAAAACTATTAGAGCTATTAAATTAATTCAGCAGAGTTTCAGGGTACAATATTAACACAAAAAATTCACTGTCCCTCTATAGACCATAAATGAATAATATGAAAAGGAAATGAAGAAAAACTTTCATTTACAATAGGATCAAAAAGAATAAAACACTTAAGAATAAATTAAAGGGGATGCAAGATCCATATGCTGAAAATGATTAGGAAAAAAAAAAAAACAACTACTGAAAAAGTTAAGAAGACCTAAATAAGTGGAAAGGTATCCTGTGGTCATAGATTAGAAAACCTAATGTTAAAAAGACAATACTCTCAAAGTCATCTACAAATTCCTATTAGAATTGCAATGGCCTCTTTTTTAAGAATGGCAAAGCCAATTCTAATGTGTAGAACAGCAAGAGACCCCTGAATAACCATAACAATCTTTGAAAAGAACAATGTTAGAGAATTCAGTTTCAAATCTTACTACAAAAACTACAGTAATCAAAACAGTGTGGCATTGGCATAAGGACAGACATATAGATCAATGAAATAGAAGTGAGAGTTCAGAAATAAACCTATGCATTTGTGGCCAGTTAGTCTCACCCCATTCCAGTACTCTTGCTTGGAATATCCCATGGATGGAGGAGCCTGGTAGGCTACAGTCCATGGGGTCGCTAAGAGTCGGGCACAACTGAGCAACTTCACTTTCGCTTTTCACTTTCATACATTGGAGAAGGAAATGGCAACCCACTCTATATTCTTGCCTAGAGAATCCCAGAGACAGAGGAGTCTAGAGGGCTGCTGTCTATGGGGTCGCACAGAGTCAGACACGACTGAAGCGACTTAGCAGCAGTAGCAGCAGCAGTCTCAATAAGGGTGCCAAGACAATTCAATGGGGAAAGAGTAGTCTCTTCAACAAATTGTGCTGAAATAATGATATCTGCATGTAAAGAATGGCCCTTTCTTTACTTCATATATATAAATTAGCTCAAAATGGAGCAAAACCTAAATGTAAGCGCTAAAGCCAGAAAATTATTAGGAAAAAACACAGGAGTAAATCTTCATGACCTTGGATCTATCAATAGTTTCATAGCTTTGATATCAAAAGCAAAAGTAAGAAAATTAAAAATAGATAAACTGGACTTTCTCAAAATTAAAAACTTTTGCTCATCAAAGCACACTACAGGCAAAGGGGATGAATAAACATTTCTTCAAAGAAGATATTCAAATGGTCATGAAAAGATCTTCAGCATCACGAGTTTTTGGCTATTTGGTGTTTAGTCACTAAGTCATGTCCAACTCTTTTGCGACCCCATGGACTGTAGCCTGCTCAGCTCCTCTGTCTGTGGGATTTCCCAGGTAAGAATACTGGAGTGGGTTGCCATTCCCTTCTCCAGGGGATCTTCCCAACCCAGGGATCGAACTCCTGCATTATCAGGCAATTCTTTACCACTGAACCACATATTAGCTATTAGGGAAATACAAATAAAAATACTGCAATTGGATAGTACTTCATATACACACACTAGGATGTCTAGGGAAAAGATTTTTTTAACATAAGAACAAGATCATAAAGTAAGTTTTGGCAAGGATGCAAAGTTAAAAGCATTGTACATGGTGGAAACTGTTCATGTGTTCCCACTGCTGGTGGGAACACAAAATGGTGCAGCTGGTATGCAAAATAGCATAGTGATTCCTCAACAAATTAAATGTAGTATATTATATAGTAGAATATTATTCCATCATAAAAAGTAATAATGTATCAATACAGGCTACATATTGATGGACCTTGAAAACATACTAACAAAGAAATCAGACACAAAAGGCCATTTGTATGATTCGATTTATGACATATCCAGAATAAGTAAGTCCATGGAAAGTTGATTAATGATCAGCAGGGGCAGAGGAGAGAGGAATAAATTGTTTAATGGGTATGGTGTTCCTTTTCAGGGCCAGAGAAATATTCTGTAGCTAGATAATGGGACAGTTACACAACACTGGGAATTTACTAAATGTCACTAAAGGTAAGATTTTATGTTATATTTATTTTATCATCTTTTTAAATTAAGGCTCTATTATAGCGTGCTTGTGTGAGGCAGGTCAGGAAGCAACAGTTAGAACTGGACATGGAAAAACAGACTGGTTCCAAATAGGAAAAGGAGTACGTCAAGGCTGTCTATTGTCACCCTGCTTATTTAGCTTCTATGCAGAGTACATCATGAGAAACGCTGGGCTGGAAGGAGCACAAGATGGAATCAAGATTGCTGGGAGAAATATCAATAACGTCAGATATGCAGATGACACCATCCTTATGGCAGAAAGTGAAGAGGAACTAAAAAACCTCCCGATGAAAGTGAAAGAGGAGAGTGGAAAAAGTTGGCTGAAAGCTCAACATTCAGAAAATGAAGATCATGGCATCTGGTCCCATCATTTCAGGGGAAATAGATGGGGAAACTGGAAACAGTGTCAGACTTTATTTTTTTGGGCTCCAAAATGACTGCAGATGGTGACTGCAGCCATGAAATTAAAAGACGCTTACAGTTATGACCAACCTAGATAGCATATTCAAAAGCAGAGATATTACTTTGCCAACAAAGGTCCGTCTAGTCAAGGCTATGGTTTTTCCAGTGGTCATGTATGGATGTGAGAGTTGGACTGTGAAGAAAGCTGAGCACCAAAGAATTGATGCTTTTGAACTGTGGTGTTGGAGAAGACTCTTGAGAGTCCCTTGGACTGCAAAGAGATCCAACCAGTCCATTCGGAAGGAGATCAACCCTGGGATTTCTTTGGAGGGAATGAGCTAAAGCTGAAACTCCAGTACTTTGGCCACCTCATTCAAAGAGTTGACTCATTGGAAAAGACTCTGATGTTGAGAGGGATTGGGGGTTGGAGGAGAAGGGGACAACGGAGGATGAGATGGCTGGATGGCATCACTGACCCAATGGACATGAGTCTGAGTGAACTCCGGGAGTTGGTGATGGACAGGGAGGCCTGGAGTGCTGCGATTCATGGGGTCGCAAAGAGTCGGACACGACTGATCGACTGAACTGAACTGAACTAAACTGAGGCATCATGCTAAGTACTAGTGTATGAGAATACAGCTAATACTCAATAATACAACAACTGCATGAATTAGGTACAGTTATTACCCTCTTTCACAAAAGGGAGAACTTGTGTTCACATATAGAAGGAATTTGCCCCAGAATATATCAGAAGTAAGCAGAAATGCTAAGATTTAACTCTAGGCCCTGCAAGTGTATCATTCACTCCAGTGCCATATTTTGAGATACTATGCATTGCTGCCTCAATAATATATGCTGTATCTACACAGTTTAGTAATAAGCAATCATTAAGAGGCATATTTGAAATATGCATTTGAATAGAGAAATGCTTATGAGATAATGCTAATTGAAAAAACCACATTGCAAAACAACAGATACACAATTTTGCATATAGACACACATACAGTGTATACACACAGATACATACACAAGTTTTGAATACTCAGTTTTTTCACATGTTTTATATTGCCTTCTCATTTACATTTACATACACTCACTATGAGTGATTTTAATTTTCTTTAGTTTTCAGTTCAGTTCAGTAGCTCAGTCGTGTCCGACTCTTTGTGACCCCGTGAACCACAGCACGCCAGGCCTCCTTGTCCATCACCAACTCTTGGAGTTTACCCAAGTCCATGTCTATTGAGTCAGTGATGCCATCCAACCATCTCATCCTCTGTTGGCCCTTCTCCTCCTGCCCTCAGTCTTTCCTAGCATCAAGGTATTTTCCAATGAGTTAGCTCTTCACATCAGTAGGCCAAAGTATTGGAATTTCAGCTTCAGTATCAGTCCTTCCAATGAACACCCAGTACTAATCTCCTTTAGGATGGACTGGGTTAGGTATTTCTAATTTTTCCAAAATAAGAGTGTATTATGTAGTCAGAAAAATAAAACAGTAAACATATTTTTATGGAGCCACAATCTTGAGGCGGTTCTATTGATGACAATTGTGTGTTTAAATTAGTCAAATAAGCTTTCAAGAGACTGCTTTACTTCCTTATTCATAGTTATAAATATTTTGTAGCTTTAAGCTCCTCTGAATAAACTTTCTGTGGGACCTAAGCACTGATTTTTGTTAAAATCTCCAAATAATATTATTTGAAGGAACTTGAGGCCAAGATCACAAATCCAATTTATGAAATCACTAAGCAACAGCTGGAAAATATTTTCAATGACTTGGAAAATCGGATTAGATGATGAATCATGGAAGATAGTTTTAATCTTGAAGTTGAGAAATGTGAATTCTACTATATTAAAACATTGAAGATGATGTTTCTTTATACCATTTCAGTTTGTTTCCCTTATAAAGTTCAAAGATTATTTGGTAATCAAGGACTTTATCAATAATATATAGTCTCCTATGAAAATTAAGGGTTTCCTGGTGGCTCAGTGGTAAAGAAACTGACTGCCAATGCAGGAGGTGCAGGTTTGGTCCCTGGGTCAGGAAGATTCTCTGCGGAAGGAAATATCAACCTGCTCCAGTATTCTTGCTAGGATAATCCCATGTACAGAGGAATCTGATGGGCTACCATCCATGAGGTCACAAACAGACACGACTTAGCAACTGAGTATGCATACATGAGAATTATTGAGAATGTGAACATACATGAAATATATGGGAAAATTCTCTAAGTCAGTGTCTCAAACTTGAGACTTTGCACATTTAATGATTTCCAGATGCTGCTGTCTAGTAACCACACCCTAAATAAGGCTTTATGTGGTCTCCTTTAAGCCTTTAAAATAGTCATTCCTAACTTCTCTCTCAAAAGATATTATATCCCACCTACAGTTACTTTTACTCAAACTTCAGTTGTTTCCTGAGACATTTTTGCCTTCAGCATCACTTCCTTCCATTCTTATCATTCAGATTTTTTCCAGGGTAATCTAAAATGCAAATTGGTTTAAGCTAGTATTCCACTTACATTGTATCTCATTGCTCATCTGGTCTCGAACCAAATGCTTACAGGTGAAATGTATATAATGTAAACAACTGAAGCAAAGGCAGGAGGGGAGGCAATGAGGATGGTGGGAACTAAGGCAAACTGAAACACACATTGCTTTCTAAAGGAGATAGCTATTGCTGGGCTCCAGCCAAGAGTTGTTGTGTCTATGCGAAAAGATAAACTTGACATTACCAGGTCTTCCATTTTTTTAGAAGGAACAGGAAATCTGGATTTCATTTTTTATAAAAACATCATTATCTTAAGATTGGTAGTGAATTTTTATAAATCCTGATCACCCAAACAAACTACATAAAATCTCCAGGCATAAGATCCAGATGCCAGTATTTTTTCAAAGCCCTTGTGTAAAGTAATTCTAATGTGTACCAACTGCAAAGGGCCTGAACTGAAGTAAGAGTAGACACTATAAAATTTGGGGATTTATTATGGCTGGATGGCATCACTGACTCGATGGACATGAGTCTGAGGGAACTCCGGGAGTTGGTGATGGACAGGGAGGCCTGGTGTGCTGTGATTCAGTCATGACTCAGCGACTGAACTGAACTGATGCACACACTGAATACAAAAGAGGAGAGTCCCTTCTAGAAAAGAGTCTCTGAAAATCTCCTCTATAAAAGCAATGACAGTTGGCAAAATGATCAAAGTTGACTTTTTCAGAACTGTGGAAATTATGCAAAGGCTTGCAACAAAAACAAACATCTGTTTATTCAATGAAAAACAGCTGAATCTCAGTAAGAATAGTGAGTTTAGGGCATGTTAACTTGTGCTTTTTCCATTCTTTACTCCCCAGCTCTGCAGTAGTCTTGGAAAACAACAGCCTTTCATTCATGATAGCCATGAAAACTGGTAGCCTGACACCCACTAGCAGGTGCAGAAAGGATTTGGGGTTCCCCCCAAGCCCCCTTTCCACAGAATTGTCATTGTTTGACCTGTCACACAGTTCCATGGGATCCCTGACTTGTATGACTTATTTATCTCTATGTGGTCTCTTTTCAGAACATTTTTCAAAAACTCCCACTAAAAAATTGTTTAATATTGTGGCTAGCTGAGGCAGTGATATAGTTGGGGCAAATGAAAGGCTGATAAAAAATCTTACAGGAAAATGTGGGGAATGAATGTACATAGAGTCGTCAAAGAATTCTGAGATATTCTGGGAATCAAGACCTCCGCGTGCATGTGTAGGACTGAGAACAGGCTTGAGAAATACCTGAGACAGTCATAGTATATCACCTCTGGTGGACCTTGAGTCATTGCCCAAGCAGAAAGTAAAAACCATCAAAGATTTGCAACCTGATTCCTGGAGTGTTGAGGCTAGACACTCCAGGAATCACACAGAGCCTGTGGCTAAAAGCTAGGAGCATTGTTGGTTGAAGGTATTTCAGGAAATCTCATTCCAATCAATAAGTAGAACAGATACTGGGGAGGGCTCTGCGGGCCAAACATTTAGCATTGTCATCTCAGCCACCCCCTGGACACCCACTAAGAAAAGCAACAGTGAGTGAACGACAAAGGTTAAGTCACCATCATAAGAACGTGCAATTCACACTTGGCAAAATGTGTCCAGGTTTGGGGAACAATGACAGAGGCGGGAATGATGCGCAGAGTGTGTTTGGGAATGTTCGGGGAAAGAATAGTGCTGTGGGATGGGAGCCAAGATGCTCTGTGCTGAAGTCATTGAGGCCTGGCACGAGTCTAAACCCAGCAGTGATGGGTTTAAACCCCTGATGTGTAGGAACACATCTTAAACTTGTCCGTGTCTCTCACAGTGCTCTGCACGTAATAAATACTTCTTGGTTCAGTGAATGAATTCAGACTCCCCTTGGATTTGTTCAAGGGCAGTCCCTGTGGTGGTATCCGGCTTCTTTCCACCCAGCCGGGTGGTCAGAGGTGGCCCTCCAGGGGAAGTCAGATACTCATCTCTGCCTCCCCAACGTCACCAAGCTACAGGGGGCCTGGGGAAGAAGGGGGTCCTGAAATCTCATCTCTCCTCCAAGCCCAGGAAGGACATCGACAAGCTTCCCCACCTACAAACCAGAAACCAGAATCCATTGCGCGCTCTTGTTTCTTAACGGCCTGATGACAATATACAAAGATACATTTTGACCCAGGACCTTCATCTTTCTGATCAACCACAGAAGCAAAACTGAAGGGGTGCCTCCTTTGAATACAGCAAGCCGACATTTCCAAGGATTCCCCAGCGATTCCGCCTGACCATCACTCAGCACCACCACCACCTCCCCCCAATACAGCTGATGCAATCTTTGCTGCTAACTGTCCCTGGACTTAGTCACCGTCTCAGCTGAATGGAGAGAAAAAGCCAATAAACTTCTCTGAGAAACAAAGAATGGTGAGAAAGAGACTTCTAACCTAGAAGTGAGAGAAAGCCTTTGTCAAGACGTTTCCCAGCTTTCAATGCCCACTGAAGACGCACACAATGGGGGAAACTCAAGTGGCTCTGGAGGAGGAAATTATTTATTTGCCTGTATTGTTTCTTGCATTACCTCATGATTCCACGGAAGTGCTGTTGTGAGTGTTTGAATTCTGCTCATGGCAAGATGCAGGCTATACCCCAAGACATTAATGTGAATGCCGACCATAGCGGTAATCTATTTTAAACACACAATTATGGTGTCATACAGTAAAACCCGTAACACGCCACCTGGCTTGTGGGAAATGACCACCCACTTAAACTTAGGCACATTTCAGAGCATCACAGAGCTGTGGCTTATTTTATAATCTCAAGGGAGAAAAAAGTCTCAGCACATATGAGCTTGTCATGATGGTTTCCTGGTTCTTTTCCTTTGTCAGACATAAAAACTTTTAGACTTATTCTATAAACAGTGCTTTTTTTTTTCAGGTATATTCTTCTATTATTAAAGTTTAAAGAAAGATTTTCTTTGGGGAAATCAATGCCAATGTGTCTTTCCTGAGGATGCAACACATGGAAAGATGTAAAACAATTGTTTTGCTGGAGGGGGACAATAACTCCCAACGTGGCTGTGATACGCTTTGTTCTCATTATCATAAACAGCAATCGTGGCCCCTAACCTTTCGCAGAAGACAGAGGAGAGAGTATCACTGTCCCTGGGGGAAAATGACTCATCTTCACCTCCCCGAGTGGCTGTCAGTCCGGCGAGGGGGCTGTCACCTGGAGGATGTCGCCCGTTGATCCAAGGCCAGCTGCTTTGGCCCAGCCTCCCCTCGAAGCGTGGCTCAGAGGTGTCCCTCGGACAGAAACTGAGTTGCTCGAGCTCCTCAAGCGGGCCCCAGACCCACACCCTCTGCCCCTCCGAGGCTGACCTCTGCCTCCTTGGTTGCCTTGCTTTGGGCAGTGTTTTCATCCCCTTTGAGAGCAGCTGCAGAGAATTCCTGTTGAGGTTCTCTGCCCTACTCCGCCTGTTCTTCTTAACCCCTGCAGCCAAAAGAAATGAATCCTCTTCTTTTTCAGGGGGTTGGAATTAAACAATATAAATTATTCCACTGGCATCGAGGAGCCAAGCTGCCCCTCTGCGTAGCATCCTCAGCGGAGAATGGAGACGCATCAAAGCATACTTCACATTTTCAAAGAAAATGCCTCCTCGAATCAGTTTTTTGATGACTTTAATTTTCCCCTTTGAGTCTCCAGTAGAATCATAATTCCCTTTATGTGGAAGAAAGTACCCTGGCTTTGTTAACTGAAATACTGCAGAGCTGCTGCATGAAGAGCAGAAGACAGCTTGGCAGTCAGATGCTCGGGGAGAGGACTCTGCTTCATAGTAGCCGCTATATGACTTCGTGCCAACAAGTAAAACGGCCTCCGTACAGAAAGCCTGTTGTACTGCTAGAATAAAGCATCCTGGCCATCAGTCCTCAAAGCGTCAGGGTTTTTCTTTTTTGGCTGTTGTCTTGTTTTAGCTTACAAGCTCTGCTCCTAAACTCTTTGCCCTGCTAAATGAAGTCAAACTAAATTAAAAGAAACAAGAGTGAAGCGGGCGCGCACAAACCTCGCAGACGACCCTGAAACTTCTGCATAATCGAATTATTCCATTAGTTAACTTCTCCTCTTATTAAAAATAATTTTTTTTTCACATGGACCATTTTTAAAGTCTTCATGGAATTTGTTACAAGATGGCTTCTGTTTTATGCTTTGGTTTCTTGGCCATGAGGCAGGAGGGCTCTTAGCTCCCTGAACAGGGATTGAACCAGCATCCTCTGCATTGGAAGGCGGATTCGGAACCACTGGACCGCCAGGGAGGTGCTAACTTTGCCTCTTTTTTCCTTTTCTTCGCTTGTGAAAGATAAGCAAACTTCGGTGAACGTAACAATAACTTAAATAATTTAGACGCTGAAGTGATAACCATCCTAAAAATATTAGGGAAAATATTCTTGTCCATCGTTCTCCATTTTAATAAAAATGAGTGCTTTATTCACACAAAGAAATACATATTTAAAATTTTTATGCCTTTTTACTAGATGTATGATTCAGTTCAGTTCAGTCACTCAGTTGTGTCTGACTCTTTGCGACCCCATGGACGCAGCACGCCAAATCTCCCTGTCCATCACCAACTCCTGGAGTTTACTCAAACTCATGTCCATTGAGTCGGTGATGCCATCCAACCATCTCATCCTCTGTCGTCCCCTTCTCCTTCTGCCTTCAATCTTTCCCAGCATCAGGGTCTTTTCCAATGAGTCAGTTCTTCGAATCAGGTGGCCAAAGTACTGGAGTTTCAGCTTCAGCATCAGTCCTTCTGATGAATATTCAGGACGGATTTCCTTTAGGGTGGACTGGTTGGATCGCCTTTGACACGTAGCGTATTAGCGTCACTGTGGACAGCACCGTGTTTGACATTCACATGTATTACAGAATGATCACAAACATGAATACTTGAAAAAAAATCAGCTGTCCCCGCATTATCCCTTAACATCTGGAAATGCTCTCCGCTCTGTCTATCGGAGGTGAGAAGCGCTCCCTCTCGCCTGTCTTTCACCTTCCCAGGTCCCTCCAGGCAAGGAGGCCACGCTGCAAAGCCAGAGGGAAGGCTCCAACTGCGCCTGTTCCAAAGCCTTCCTCCGCCAAGCCACGTTGCCCTAACCCACACAGCACCGCTCTGTGGAAAGCACTGTTCTCACTGCGGTTGCCGGTGACCAGGGCTGGAAAGGCAAAGGAAAACGGGACAACAGGGACACAGATGACCGAGGCCAGCATGACGCCCTGTGCTCCGCCAGAGAGACCGGAGGGAAGTCCCTGGGGGTGTTGAATAAACTGCCTGCGTTCTTCGCTTCATTTTGCAAGTGCAAAAGTGACCTTTCTGGGCACATGGCTTTCAGAGAAAGCCTGGCAGTGGAAATAAACATTCTCCACTCCGGTTTTTCCCTTCCTTGACTTTTCCAATCACACATGACACAGGGAGGGTAGCAGGAAATGTAGCTTTGGGACCAGAACTTGCGTCTTGTCTCTGCCGCTTAGCCACCTGTGAGACTGGGTAAATTATTTACTAAGAGCCTCAGTTCTGGATCCCTAAAATGAGGCAAGTATACTTTGAAAGCCGTGGTGGAGGGCTGAGAGAGACAGCGTATTGAATGAACGGTTTTGTAGGGTATGCATTCCATAATCACTGGGTTTTTCTTTTTAATTTATTTAATTAATGAGTTTATTTTTTTGTTTGGGTGTGGTGGGTCTTCTCCGTTGCTGCGTGCGACTGTCTCCTGTTGCGGTGAGCGGAGGCTACTCTCTGCTGCAATGCGCAGGCTTCGCATTGCAGCGGCTTCTCTTTTTGCAGAGCACAGGCTTTAGAGTGTGAGCTCTTGTGGCTCAGCTAATAATTAGCCTGCAATTTGGGAGACCTAGGTTCGATCCCTGGGTTGGGAAGATCCCTGGAGAAGGGAAAGGCTACGCACTCCAATATTCTGGCCTGGAGAATCCCATGGTCCATGGGGTCGCAAAGAGTCAGACAGGACTGAGTGACTTTTTCCCTTTCAGCAGTTGCAGTGCACAGACTTAGCTGCTCTGCAGCATGTGGGATCTTCCCAGACCAGGGATCGAACTCGTGTCCCTTACATTGGCAAGCAGATTCATAACCACCAGACCACCAGGGAAGCCTTCACTATTTAGTTTTACTTCAGAATAGATCCTTAGGGCAGTATGCGGATCTATAAAGGTATATACCCTTCTCCTAACTCTCACACCCCACTGCCACCAAGACAAAATTAAAAACACAAAAACTAAAAAACTGCATTCACCTGTCAGAGATATCTCAACGTGGTTACAATAGGGCTTTGCAGCTTCCTCTCCCTTTTGGTTTCCTTTCCCTGAGAGATGTGCCCTCTCAGTTTGCTTGAAAAAAGTCTAAATGCCTCCATATCTCTGTTTCTCTCCATGTCCTTGAGGTGCGTGGAAGCATGGATTGCGATGCTGGCTGTCCCATCACTTAGCCATTATTAAAACAAATTTCCAATTCACGAAAGCCTGTCCCTTTTGTAAACGTGAATTATGTTTAATAAGCCTGGGAACATGTGAGGCTGCCAGATCTGAAGCAAGTCAGCCTTGATGACTTCAGCCCGTTCTCAGCCCTTGATTAAATTTGATTTCCTTTGGCATCAAAACGTAGACTATTTTAGTGAACAATGCTCTTCCTTTAGCAGGAGGGAGATCTAGTTACTTGGCAGAGGACCTCTTCATTTGCCAGAGAGCATGTCCAGCCTCTTAGCAAGAGCTGAAACGCTGGATGTGATGTGAAAGCCACACGATGGGAGGAGCCCTGTGCACAACCTTCGGCTCCCTGAAGTCTATTTTGGAGCTCTGGTGGGTTGAGGACCGAGTCACGTGGCCGCCACAGGTATTCATACTTCCTGGCTAGGAGCCCACCCTTGGGGGTGAAATCTTTGCCTTTCCCCATCCTTTGGCTGGACATTTAAGTTCACATTCTCCAATTACCATGTTCCCCCCAAAAGGATTTGTCGTCCCCAGGGACTGCCTCGAGACTCTCAGGAGGTTTCGTCTCCTGGAGAACCACCAGCCTCGGACCCGGCTGTTGTCACAAGGACCCTCGGCCCCTCCTGTCCACGCGACAGCTTCCTCGGGGGTTCGCCTGAGGTCCCAGCTTGCTCGCGGCATCGTCCCTGATTACCCGGGGAGCATCATTAGCAGCACTGCAGGCGTCCTGTTGGCCTGCTGGCTCGCCTCCCACTCCACTTCAAGGATTCCACTCGTGTGCATGAGAGGGAAAGATCACGGGCATTTCTGCTCTCTTCCCGGGCACAGAGAGACGCACCAGGACCCCCAGACTCTGGGGCCTGATGTGGACCCTGCATTTGTCATGCTCGGCGAGGACGTTGACCCAGACCCTTGTTCTCGGTATGTTCCACTGTGGACCAGCACCCCTCCAAAGGAGAGAGCGCCTCTCGACACAGGGAAGTTTGACACATCCCGCTCAGTTCCCAAGACAGATATGTGAGCCCGTCTAAACACCTGTACATAATCCACAATGCCTCTCACCCAGAAAGCCATCTGCAGGCTCCGAGCCTGATCGTTGTGAAAGCTAACCAGCCAGAGCCAGTGTGAACCCCTGGCTCCTACTGTTCTCTACCCAGCCGGGGCTCTGGGCGCTCTCCAGGCCCTGGGTCCCTTCAGTCCTATCGTAGAGACACGTCTGTTCTCTGCCCTGTTCTTACAGAGAGCCTCCCTTTGCTGATACGTGTGTTGCGTATAATGTGTTAGTAGACCTTATGTGTTAATGGGCTTCTCTGGTAGCTTAGATAGTAAAGAATCCGCCTGCAATGGATTCTCTGCAGAATCCAAATGGAGACCCGGGTTTGATCCCTGGGTTGGGAAGATCCTCTGGAGAAGGAAATGGCAACTCACTCCAGTATTCTTGCCTGGAGAATCCTGTGGACAGAGGAGCCTGGAGGGCTACAGTCCATGGGGTCACAAAGTATCAAACACAACTTAGTGCCTAAACCACCTTGTGTTAAAGGTTCCCATCTTCTGCACCAGATTTGCATTTTAACAGAGAGCAACCTACAGATGATGAATTTAACCCCACGAATGTTGACTCAATTTGGTAGGAAGTTCAGGCACCAAGACAGAACCTCAGGGAGAAAAAGACATATTTACCTCAAAAAGAGGTAAATGGGATATTTGACATTTGACTAATTATATCATAGAGACACATAGCAAAATTGATTTAATTATGTGTTAGCTAACTACAGCCCATAAATAAAATTCTCTGAGTCAAACTCAAGGAACACCAGAATTGTCCATATATCCATATATAGGTATATATATTTTAATGGAAAAATCAGGCCATCACTGCTTTTCATATTTAAAGTGTTTATCACATCACTTTCACCACTAACAATCCACTAAAAGCTTGGCCTAAGTGAATCTTATCATTCTTTTGGTTTTTTAAAAATATGACTGTGGAAGATGCATTTCAGGAGGTGCTATAAATTTGATAAGGAAAAGAAAA
Source organism: Aepyceros melampus (assembly GCA_006408695.1). Taxonomy (NCBI): domain Eukaryota; kingdom Metazoa; phylum Chordata; class Mammalia; order Artiodactyla; family Bovidae; genus Aepyceros; species Aepyceros melampus. The sequence goes on from SJXQ01012863.1 coordinate 478,069, forward strand.
CACTATTTATTAATACTTGAACATTTTTTGTCCTAATTTTGACATAGTTGAGGAAATCAGTCAACAATATTTTCATCATCTCTTAAATGGAGCAATTCAACAAGAACTGATGGTTTAATTCCTGACATCAAGTTGTTTTTAATCTAAAAATTAACATGCATATAAAAAGAAATTGTGTCTTGAAAAGTATATTCTGATTAATAAAGTAGATATAATTTCTGAAAAATGAAGGAATGATTTAATCACTGGTTGGTTTAGTCGCTCAGTTGTGTCCGACTCTTTGCGACCCCATGAATCGCAGCACGCCAGGCCTCCCTGTCCATCAAATCATTGGGGACATTTAAAAAGATCTCTATGAAACTATATTCTTTTCCAATAATGCTGCATGTCTTTAGCTAGAACATTTGGAAAAATACTAATTGGTTTATGGAATGTGAAACAGTCAAAGTCCCACCCTACAGTGATGTGATTAATTCATCCTATTCAAATAGCAAGCTTACTGAGTGTTTACAAATGTGTGTGCCCCTTCAATGTTACAGAATTGAGATGATATTAGAGTGGGTGCTACCACGCTTTTTTCATCTATTATTATTATGAACTTCCGCCATACTGTATAAACTTTCCAGAAATGTGTGTCTCATATTTTTTTTCAAACTGTCTGCTGGCATTACCTAAGTGGATAATGGGAGAAAATCAAGTGAAGATACATATACACACACAGTGCTGGAAAATACCAGATGTAGTTAAAGCCATCCTTATTTAAGAAAGAAATGTATTCAACACACACACACACAAATAGAATTAAGAGAGAAAGAGAGGGAGGTGAATTCTAGTGGAGTCAATAAAAAAAAATATCGGGCAGACAGCACATTGGAACATCATCTAAGAACTGAGAAGAAAACAATATCTCTGAATGTTATTAAACAGAACCCATAAGAAATGCTTTCAAGTTTCTGAAATTCTTTATAACAATAATATTGTTTACAGCTGTCACTTCTGAATCTTTTTAGCAAAAGAATCTTATTTTTCATATGAAGGATCCCAATACAGACAATTCGATAAAGGGCAGGCTTGGAGCCAGGCAACCGGGGGTGGTTCAGAAAAAGCTCAGCTGTAGTTTCACATCGGTATCAGCAGTCAGGACAGGCATCCGGCGCTGTTATTATCCAGTTCAGTCAGTCCCTCAGTTGTGTCGAACTCTCTGCGACCCCATGGACTGCAGCACGCCAGGCCTCCCTGTCCATCACCAACTCCTGGAGCCTGTTCAAACCCATGTCCATGCAGTCAGTGATGCCATCCAGCCATCTCATCCTCTGTCATCCCCTTCTCCTCCTGCTCTCAATTTTTCCCAGCATCAGGGTCAGTTCTTCACATCAAGTGGCCAAAGGTTTTGAATTTCAGCTTCAGCATCAGTCCTTCCAGTGAATATTCAGGACTGATTTCTCAAGTCTTCTCCAACACCACAGTTCAAAAGCATCAGTTCTTTGGCGCTCAGCTTTCTTTATAGTCCAACTCTCTCATCCATACATGACTACTGGAAAAGCCATAGCTTTGACTAGACGGACCTTTGTTGGCAAAGTAATGTCTCTGCTTTTGAATATGTTGTCTAGGTTGGCCATCGCTTTTCTTCCGAGGAGCAAGCTTAGTCATCCAGGAGATTAGGAATTATAACCCCCCTACCCCATCCCTTCCCGCCTGGAACTTGGCCCCTCAGAGTAGAACCCTCAACTCATGCACCAGCTGTGGCATTTCTGAGAATGTCCATAACAATTGGAAATGTCCTTTCAAGATTTCTTCACAATTTAGGAAAAAAAAAAATACCCAGCAGGGCGGGAGAGTAGAAATCTCTGCCGAGAGAGTACCAGTATATCAGCCTTCACTGAGGTCAGAGGTCCCTGGACACGGCAGGATGTGAAAGAATTCACAGAAGCCAAGGTTGTATTAATTTCCAGCTTTACCTGTGATCCATACTATTGCTCCATCACGATCTCCGTTGGACTGAGAGAAAACCAAGGCTTGATGAGATTAAATGCTGATTAAAGGCTGGAGGGAACAATTGACCTCAGGAAGTCTCATTTCTGCTCCGCAAAATGCTGACTTCACGTGTGAGTCTTTTCAAAAGTCACCTCAATCATCTCAATTCTGTAAAATTGAAGGGGCACACACATTTGTAAACACTCAGTAAGCTTGCTATTTGATAGGATGAATTAATCACATCACTGTAGGGTGGGACTTTGTTTCACATTTCATAAACCAGTTAGTATTTTTCCAAATGTTCTAGCTAAAGACATGCAGCATTAGGGCAGTTCTCTGAGGTTTCCCCATTTCATTTTTTATGACTCTGGCAGATTAAAAATCACCATATAAAAATTCAATTTTAAAACAAATATAAAAAATTGTTTGTGGGAAAAATCCCCCAAGGAAATACAACAAATTAACTTTGTATGGCAACCTCTGGATGGGAGGACACGAGTGGTTTATTTTTCATGTATGTGTGTGTTTATAAAATAGCACTAACTGATTAATAATGGGAAGAAACCAATGAGTTTGTTTGTTAAAAAGGAAATAAGGCTTCACTTATTTAACCGAAGCCCATTGCTGGGCTTCCCTCGTGGCTCAGCAGTAAAGAATCCACTAGCCAGTGCAGGAGACGCAGGTTCGATCCCTGGGTCGGGAAGATCCCCTGGAGGAGGAAACGACAACCCCATTCCAGTATTCTTGCCTGGAGAATCCCTTGCACAGAGGAGCCTCTGCTCTGGAGCTCAACAAAAATCCTGCATCTTGCAACTGAGCCCTGACACAGCCAAATAAATGAATAGAGATGGTCATCTTGGGGGTGCCTTTTGGGTAGAAGGATTTGAAGAAATGCGGCATATAAGGTTCTTGGGAAGAGAGAGCAATCCCGGACGAGAAAGCTGCACTTCAGCTGCTCAGAGGCAGAACAAGCTTATAAGGTCGCTAGCACCAGGAAGGCAGTCACTACTACGAGATCTTAAGCCAGTGAGTGGGTCTCCAACAGGAGCAGTCCTGTCGTCTAGGGCACCTGGAACCATGCCTGAAGATACTTCGGACTGTCACATCCAGGCGGCCGGCAGGGGAGGGACCAGCTCTACTGGCATAGAGGTTAAGGATGCTGGATAATGCACAGAACAGCCCCCTCGCCACTAATTATCCAGCCCGAGCTGTCAACAGTGCCCACAGCTGAGAAACTCTGTGCTAGCTCTTCTCCAGCCTTCTGGGTGTGAAGAAGAGCCACAGAAAAGACTGTGGCTGTGTCTTTTCCTGTGATCGTGGGGTCCGAGATTAAGGAGAGAATTTAAAGAGGAGACCAAACCAAGCTTTTGCCCAGACTGTTAACACCCTCTTGTAAGAAGGGTTGCTGAACTGACCATATAGTCACCGCTAAATGCCGCGTATCAAAGGAACACACAGTAAAACCTTAACATAGAGTTACCACTTCTTTTATAAAATCTTTAGCTGCCATGTTTATAAACAACGCACAGCGTCAGTTCCTCACTCATTTGGGGCCCTCTCTACCTGGCCTCTCACCTTAGCTCCAGAGCATCACTTTGCCCTACAGGGTGTAGCACAACCTCTTGGTCTCTAATTCGACCCTAAAAATTTGGCAGCAAATTGTACAGTTACCTGTAAAAGGATAGATAACAACCCAGAGAGAGAAAACTAACAAGGCAAAGGAAAGGGAGAAAAGATACAGATCATGGAGACGGGAGGTGAGGTGGGGAGTTGGGGGTGAAGGGCTGGGATGCTGGGCTTCCATGGAGAACAGGCAGCACCCCGCAGACAGAGCTCTGAGCTTTCTTGGCATGACTGTGTTGGACGAGAGCCAACAAATGCCGCCCAGAGAACGGATGGAGAGAGAAGCAAGAGATTCAAAGGTTAAATTTTTCTAGCTTCCATAGTACAACGTTTCAAATAACTTTCACCTGAAAATGCGCTTATCTCTGCTACCAAAGACATCAAGGATTTGGGGGGGGTTCATGTTGGAGGGGAAACTAGAAAGCTGTTTGCATTTTAGGAAAAATTATAAAATGTCCACACAGCTAGGAAAGATCCTCTGGAGGAGGGAATGGCAACCCACTCCAGTATTCTTGCCTGGAGAGTTTCATGGACAGAGAAGCCTGGTGGGCTACAGTCCGTGGGGTGGCGAAGAGTCTGACACCTGAGCGACTGATACACACACATCCACGCGGAACTGTCATTGCACTTTCCCATGCCTGCCTTTTTTTTCCACATCAGATGACTTTAGACCTCTTCACTGCACTTAATTTACAATTGGCTAGTTGGACGCTTCTTCAGGACTAAAGAGAAACAGGAAACCAATGGAGTTCTCTTTCTTGCTCGTAACAATTTTCTCCTTCGGTCACCGATTACTGGCTGCTGTTAACTTTTCTCCTTTCCGCCTCCCACCACATCCTCTTGCTTCTACGTGTCAGAGGCAGAGCCCAGGGAGGGGAACAACACAAGAGAAGCCACTCCACCAGGAACTGAAATCTGTGCTCCATGAGTTGCATCCCCAGAAACGAAGTAACGTAGGGTATATTGGGTGCATAAGGGTGCTCATATAACTGGGTCCAGTATAAGCATAGAACCTGCTCTATCGGATTTAAAATCTGCCTGAAAACGTGGGTATTTATGGTAATTTTGCTTACAGTGATGATACGCACTGACAAGCTGTATTTCCCTCTGAAATATGTCTGCAATTATTAAAGACATTTAAAAACAGAAGATACTCGATGACCAACAAAATGAGACCTCCAGGCAACGTGACACGTGACTTCAAAACAGACATCACTCCCGTGTGGAGTGGTGTTACGTGTTCTGACCGCATCTGTCTGCTTTCACAGTTCATTAACAAGACTGTCCAGAGGGAGATTGTATTCTTATTGCCTACTGCACTTATCATCCAGGGCGCCGCTGTAGACGCGTGTGTCCCAGTGTAAATAGCGTGAAGTTTGAGTACCTTTGAAATCAGTCATCCATCTCAGATGCTGATAGAAGTCTCTTCACATCACTGGGTAAATTTACATTGTCTAGAGCTAGAGAGAGCTGAGAGCAGACAAATAGATGAGATAAAGCTGTCTGTTCCAAAAAGGAGGGAGTCCCAGGTGGCTGAGTGGTAGAGAATCCACCCGCAATGTAGGAGACACAGGAGACTCAGGTTCGATCCCTGGGTCAGGAAGATCCCCTGGAGAAGGAAATGGCAACCTGCTCCAGTATTCTTGGCTGGGAATTCCATGGACAGAGAGCTTGGCAGGCTATAGTCCATGGGGTTGCAAAGATTCAGACACGACGGAGTGGCTAAATAACAACCACAGTCAGAAAAGGAGAGAAGGAAAAAGGGGTGAAGGATGAGCCTAGCGAGCACCCCCGTTGCCCTCCATCAGAGGATACAGGCGAGTGACTGGGCCAAGGCCTCAGATGCATCTGGTACAAGACTTAATGCTGGCCACGAAAGGCTGGGAAAATAAATGCTGATAACAATCAAGTCTAGATCTTAACAGAGATATTATCCTGCTTCTGTTTGGAATACGTGAAGTTTGGCTTTTTTTCTTAGTTTTTTTTTTTTTTTTTTTGGTGTTATTAGTGGCGGTGTTTGTTGTTTTTTTTTAGGAGAAGGATGCCTGGGAAGTGAACTTGCATAGACAGGGTGAGCCTCAAGTTAATCATCTGCTGTCTGCCTTGGGTTTCAGGAGCTCTCCTGCGGGGCCGGGAATCCCTGAGAAGGTCACAGGAAATGGCCTGGTGGGTGTGACTTCAGAGGACCGCTGGACAGTGAGCCGAATTTCTTTTCCCATCAGTGTCTAAATTTGTTTCCATTGTTTCTTTTCTTTTTTTTTTCCTCTCTCCTACTAAACTGGGACTTGGGCCCAGGGAGGGACAACAATATCTTGACAGAGAACTCTGCGCATCGAAGACAGGGTCGTCTGCATTGTCCCGACACCATGTGTCACAGAGATTATACCCAGAGAAAACAAAAGATCTACGCAACAGAAACCGCCACCGCCAGGAAGCAAGAGGAACGTGACCCTCTGGAGCAGGCGTCTTCCTGCAGCGGCAGGACTCGGGGGAAAAATAACTGCTCCTCTCCCACCCCTCCCCCGTCACCAGCTTGTGGACCAGGAGAAAGGGGATCCAGAGAATTAGGCTTTCCTAAGGCTCAGCCCCCTCCCCAGGAATGGGTTAAAGACTCTCAGAATCTGCATGAACGGAAACTGAATCAACACAGTCTCCTCGCCCTAAGTGGCACCCCGGTGGCCTCGAAGTAGAATGCAGCTTACAGTAGTTCTGTTATGACTGGGAGAAATCTGACTCAACCTATCACAGAGGACAGTGGAGAGTAGCGTAGTCGCTTAGTGGTGGGCGATTCTGCTCTCCCACGGACGGTAGCCCTCCGGGCTCCACCGTGCATGGGATTCTCCAGGCAAGAGTCCTGGGGTGGGTTGCCATTCCCTTCTCCAGAGGATCTTCCCAAGCCAGGGATCAAACCCTATTCTATTCTGTTATGACTGGGAGAAATCTGAGTCAACATATAATAGAGGAAAGTGCATACAGTCCAGTATTTTTTCATTTATACGGAATATTAGGCTTAGTAACTGATGATGTGGAAGGCAGTGATCCAGATGACACCTCGTTTGTTGTTCAGCATAGCAAATGACGTTTCCTTCATCAACAAGCACTTCTCTATGCCAGACTTTTAACTCAGAAGTGGGCTTAAATCTAAGGCTTGATCTCTCTGCACCCTTGCAAAGATGAGCACATATGATTTTAAAGATTCCACCTCTAAGAGCATGATACTCATAAAACTTAAGTAGTGTGCACTATTTTCTTTATTTGGGGATGGACATGTGCACACTGCTATATTTCAAACGGATAGCCAACAAGGGTTATAACACATATAACCGACAAGGACCTACTGTATAGCAGAAGCAACTGTGCTCAATACTATGCAACAACCTCAATGGGAAAAGGGTTTGAGGAAAAAAATAAATAAATAGATAAGAGTTAAAAAAAAAAAAGAAGATTCTTAGCAATATATATGTGTGTGTGTGTGCTAAGTTGCTTCCGTCATGTCCAACTCTTTGTAGCCCCATGGACTGTAGCCGGCCAGGCTCCTCTGTCCGTGGAATTCTCCAGGCAAGAACACTGGAGTGGGTTGCCCTGCCCTCCTCCAGGGGAGCTTCCCAACCCAGGGATCAAACCTGAGTCTCCTATGGCAGGAAGGCTTTTTACCACGAGTGTCACTTGGGAAGCCCAACACACACACACACACACACACGCAGACATATTGCATTGTTGTTCAATCACTCAGTCGTGTCCGACTCTTTGCAACCCGACAGACTGCAGCACGCCAGTCTTCCCTGTCCTTCACCATCTTCCAGAGCTTGCTCAAACTCATATCCACTGAGTCAGTGATGCCATCCTACCATCTCTTTCTCTGTTATCCCCTTCTCCTCCTGCCTTCTATCTTTCTTAGCATCAGGGGCTTTTCCAATGAGTTAGCTCTTTGCATCAGGTGGCCCAAGTATTGGAGCTTTGAATGCTATGAATCTATGAATATACATATGTGTTCATAGAAGAATATGTTTCCCCACTGTAGAAGCCTTTGGTGGCGATATGATACAAGATAGAGTGAAAATATACACAGACCTGGTAAACTGGGTCAAGTCTCTTGGTACTTTTAAGAGAGTCATACATTCAATAGCCTCTATCGCTAGGGTAGCGTCTTGGGAAATAAAAACAGGGACCATGGAATGGAGGTTGACTCAGACTCGCCAGGATCAACTCCCAATATCCTGGCATCCTTACAGCCGAGGATGGCCCCGCCTCCTCCTCCCATGTTTGCTGATGCTATCTCTCCTGAAAGCAGGCTCGCAGGACTTGCTGCTCCTTAAGAACTAATGGGAAATTGCTCAAAGACAAAGAAGATGTTTATACTTTTCCCCAAAGTGAAATGTGTAAAAAAAAAGTCTTTGCTGTTTTTGCGGCTATTCAACTCCTCCTATTTAAGTTATTGTGCGATGTAATTTATGAACTCAAACAATGAGGCTGACATCCAGGGTACAGGAGAATTGAAGGAATGCCTGTGCAGGAGGCGGTGATAAGAGAGAGGACAAAATCTCCCAAGATATATGCCTTCATAATGTAATTGTGGCTCATTTCAGAATCCTTATAATCAAATTTTGAATCTCTGTACCATTAATCACTTTCTCTGGATACCATAGACTTAAAATACTCTTCAGTAATGGCCCTGGGTTATTTTGCATCCACTTGTGTGCCTGTGATGTTATGATTTCTTTTTTTATTTTGACGAAGTATGTGGAATCTCGTCATTATTAGGTATTTGGAAAGCTGTGTGCAACCTCTTGACAGCTGGTCTGTCTGAGAACTAGAGAGATGTGTGAACAAGCACAGTTCAAAGGGACCCATGCCCAGCAGAGTCCACATTAAGGCTGCTTTCACGGGTGCTGTAAGGTGAGACAATATCAGAAAACAAACTTTACTGGTATCCTAAAGAAGGAAGTGGTTCAGATGGAAATGTCGATTTGGGGAAACTGTACATCAACCCCTCACACCCTAATGGGTTTATTTCTTCCTTCCACAACAGCTTCATCTCGGGACTCAAAGAAATGTAGATTCAAGAATCTACCTGATCTCAGGGTCAAAAAAGACTTTGTTAGAGTAGCACCAAGGAAAGGAATAATAAAAGAAAAAAAGTACTAGATATTGCTGTTTGTGCCTCTCAAACACTAACCGATTTAACTTTTCTAATAAAAGCATGAGATATACTATAAGTTAATCCACTTTACGGCAGAGAAGACTGGGGTTATGAGAGAGAACATGATTTGTCCAAGATGACATAGTTTACGAAGGGCAAAGGCAAGATTTAAGTCCAGCTTGTCTTCAGTTCAGTTCAGTTGCTCAGTCGTGTCTGACCCTTTGCAATCTCATGAATCACAGCACGCCAGGCCTCCCTGTCCATCAACCAACTCCCGGAGTTCACCCAAACTCTTGTCCATGGAGTCGGTGATGCCATCCAGCCATCTCATCCTCTGTCTTCCCCTTCTCCTCCTGCCCACAATCCCTCCCAGCATCAGTCTTTTCCTCTGAGTATATAGACCTTAAGCTCTATGAAACCCAAGCTTGGACTTCATTTTTTGAAAATGCAAACATCTGTATAATATTTCTGTTTTAGATAAACAGAGATTCTAGGTCAGAAGTCTTCAACTCCAGCAACGAAACCACCTCAAAATGCCAGTGTTAGATGCTGACCCTCCCTGCCCCCGACTAGTCAGATCAGGAATACTGGGGAGGAGTCTGGTGTTAGCATATTATTAAAAACACACAGATGATTCCAGTGTGCAGGCAGGGTCAAAAACAATTGAGAAAGATCAAGGAAAATAGACATTGTTATTTTAACTTTAAAAAAAAAAGGACAATGAGCATCAACAAATGAATCACAAAAAAGTTTCAAATGGATGATGGAAAATTATTACTCTCATTTGTAAGCAGAGACCCATGGCTTCAAACAGCGGGACATCATTCAGGGCCTATGAAATTAAGAGAGGTTTTTGTAAAATTGATAGTAATGATCATGATGATACCCTTTTTTTTAGCAAAATTAGAATATTAAGTCTATATTCGAGGTATTTAATGAATATGCTTTAAAACACTAAAACTGATTCAAATTTTCAGAATCTATCTTCAGTGCATTTGGTTATGATAACAATATTATTTATAGCAGCAAAACTGGCAACATTGTTCATGGCAAATCTGAGGAGGGTGTGTAAACACATTATTGGTATATTCACACACTGGACCAGTGTGAGTCATCCCAAAGTGCTCCTTTTGCAGAGGGGACTTTACATGATGCAAAATTCCCTGGGGGAAAAAACAGATAATGGAACTATCCAGTGTGTATTCCCCATGTGGTATCTATGTAATAAAAATGCTACTAAGAAATAAACAAAACATAGTGATACCTAGTACTGCTGCTGCTGCTAAGTCGCTTCAGTCATGTCCGACTCTGTGCGACCCCATAGATGGCAGCCCACCAGGCTCCCCCGTCCCTGGGATTCTCAAAGCAAGAACACTGGAGTGGGTTGCCATTTCCTTCTCCAATGCATGAAAATGAAAAGTGAAAGTGAAGTCGCTCAGTTGTGTCGGACTCTTAGCGACCCCATGGACTGCAGCCCACCAGGCTCCTCCGTCCGTGGGATTTTCCAGGCAAGGGTACTGGAGTGGGGTGCCATTGCCTTCTCTGCCATCCCTGAAATGGCAATGGACATAAAAGAGAGTGTTCCAGCAGGCTGGGTGACCACTGGCCTGGCCAGGCAAGGAAATTTAGCCACTGATAGATGAAACTCGTGATATGACAGCCTCGGTGAAATCAGCTGGCCAGGCCCACAGGCCATTTTCCACTGTTCCTACCCGTTGACTAGTGTCGTGTTAGGGCCAAAGATAAGCAAACACACCCATTTTCGGAGGTCCGTTACTCTGCCGACTAAGGTCTGTCTAGTCAAGGCTATGGTTTTTCCTGTGATCATGTATGGATATGAGAGTTGGACTGTGAAGAAGGCTGAGCACCGAATAATTGATGCTTTTGAACTGTGATGTTGGAGAAGACTCTTGAGAGTCCCTTGGACTGCAAGGAGGTCCAACCAGTCCATTCTGAAGGAGATCAGTCCTGGGATTTGTTTGGAAGGAGTGATGTTGAAGCTGAAACTCCAATACTTTGGCTACCTCATGTGAAGAGTTGACTCATTGGAAAAGACCCTGATGCTGGGAGGGGTTGGGGGCAGGAGGAGAAGGGGACAACAGAGGATGAGATGGCTGGATGACATCACTGACTCGATGGATGTGAGTCTGAGTGAACTCCGGGAGTTGGTGATGGACAGGGAGGCCTGGCGTGCTGCGATTCATGGGGTCGCAAAGAGTCAGACACGACTGAGCGACTGAACTGAACTGAGAAGCAGTATCTATGTGATTGGATCACATTTTCAAACAACTTGTAACATCTTCATGCAAGTTATAAAGGAACCAGTTGTTGTTCAGTCTCTCAGTCTTGTAGGACTCTGCGACCCCATGGACTCAGTCCTCCCCTCCCCTCCTCTGCCCACCTCTTCTCTCCTTTCCAAAAGAACACTCAGCCTCTGCTTGCCTCAGCTACCGAATAATTGATGCTTTTGAACTGTGATGTTGGAGAAGACTCTTGAGAGTCCCTTGGACTGCAAGGAGGTCCAACCAGTCCATTCTGAAGGAGATCAGTCCTGGGATTTGTTTGGAAGGAGTGATGTTGAAGCTGAAACTCCAATACTTTGGCTACCTCATGTGAAGAGTTGACTCATTGGAAAAGACCCTGATGCTGGGAGGGGTTGGGGGCAGGAGGAGAAGGGGACAACAGAGGATGAGATGGCTGGATGACATCACTGACTCGATGGATGTGAGTCTGAGTGAACTCCGGGAGTTGGTGATGGACAGGGAGGCCTGGCGTGCTGCGATTCATGGGGTCGCAAAGAGTCAGACACGACTGAGCGACTGAACTGAACTGAGAAGCAGTATCTATGTGATTGGATCACATTTTCAAACAACTTGTAACATCTTCATGCAAGTTATAAAGGAACCACTTGTTGTTCAGTCTCTCAGTCTTGTAGGACTCTGCGACCCCATGGACTCAGTCCTCCCCTCCCCTCCTCTGCCCACCTCTTCTCTCCTTTCCAAAAGAACACTCAGCCTCTGCTTGCCTCAGCCTCTCACTTTGTCTGCAACCTGAAGCAAGGGGTCTTCTGCCCCCCCACCAACTCACTACACCTGCTTTTGCAAAGCAGAGGTTGCCAGTTGTCACCTGGGTGGGCCCTTTAGAGTCTGCGCACGGCATGGTACTTAGTACCTTCGACGTCTGATCCCCTTACTTTATAGATTCATCAGCTCTAGCTTCAAGGTGAAAATCGCTACCTCACTGGGTCACTTAGCTTCCAATTCTGAAATCATAAGCCATCCTTCAGGCTTCCACCAGATGACCTTCCCACACCCCAGTCGAACCGCTGAACGCTTCCAGGGTTACCATCAGAAGATAACGTCAAGGGCTGCGGGTGCCCATCCATTCAACAGCAGGTGCCCAGTGCTGGGCTGTACCAGACACGGGCACTGTGGGATAACAGCCCCAGTCCCTGCTCCCATGGAGCTTGCAGTCCAGAGGGGGAGACAGTCAAGGAACAAGGAGAAGGATCAAGGGTACACGCTGTGATGAGAGTTACCAGGGAAATGAGGGCTCTCATAGAAACTCAAAGGGTGAGAAGGTGACGTTCAAGCGAGAACTAAGACCCAGGTGATGACTCAAGGAACCCAGCATTCAGGAGCAATGAAGTCCCTCCTTCCGGAGGGGGCTTGGCCCATCTGAGGAAGGGCAAGGTTGAAATGGCTGGACAAGAGGAAAGAAAGCAAGCAAGAATGACTGAAGTAGGCAGGGGCAAATCACACTTGGCCTCGGAGGCCAGATCAAGGAATTTAGATTTCATTGCAAGTGCATCTCAAGGAGATGATGAGGGACAGGGAACCCTGGCGTGCTGCAGTCCATGAAGTCACAAAGAATGGGACACAACAACAGGTTCAAAGGTAAGGATAATAAGCAGGGAGACACAAAAGCTAATTTTGTTTTCAACAGCCTTCTGCTTGTGTAGTGACACATGGAATGTGGAACAGAGCAGAAATTAGCTAAAAATTACCATCATTTTCCAAGCAAATGACAACGGCCTGAACTACAGCAATGTCCTTTAAAATGGAAGGAAAGACATAAATTCAGAGGCTTGCTGAACAAGAGGAAGGGAGAGGAAGGGATGAAGGAGGAAGCCAGTGTCTCTCACTGGATCAAGCCGGTGGGTGGGAATGTCATCAATGAGATGGGGAAGATGGAGAGGAAGAGGCTGGGGTCGGGGAGGGGCACAGATTAAGAATTCAGCCTCAGCTATGTTAATCTGGAGATGTGGAGTCAGAGATGCTCTGTGGATAATTAGCAATATGAGTCAGAGGAGAGATCTGGCTGGATATGTAAGTCATCCACACAGGAATCGTATTTATAGCCATGCGGATGGATGGAATCATCCAGCAGGAGGGTGGCAAGTGAGAAGAATGTGAGAACAAAGAAACCCCAAACATTCAACGTGCAGGAGAGGAAAGGATGCCCAAAAAAGATGGAGGAGGAGGTGCCAGTGAGAGGAGGAAACGGGAGGGTGGTGTGAGAGGAGCTAGAGGAAGAGACTGCTTCAAGAAAGAGGAGTCCTCCAACACGCCGGTGAGACCAGGGTGGGGAATTAATCACTTGAGATGGGAAGAGAGGTGTTGAGCAAAAGACATCTGGAAATGTACAGCTAAAAGGGAAAGCCTGTGCATAGATGATTCGGGAAGGTAAACCCACAACTAGTCAGTTACATATGAAACGTACAGACCCTTACAAAGAATGAGACATCCAGATTAAAGAAAAGCATTTTTTAAGGTGGATCTAAAAACACTGAACACAATGATTGATGCAAAAAGCAGACTGAATTGAAAGCATTCACGATAAGGCTGTTTCAGACTTTGTTAAGCGTTTAAGGATAGCAGCTCCTACAACAGCAGGGGCTGGTGGCTCAGATGGTAAAGAATCTGCCTGCAACGCAAGAGACCCGGGTTCGACCCCTGGGTTGGGAAGATCCCCTGGAGAAGGGAACGACAACCCACTCCGGTATTCTTGCCTGGAGAATTCCATGGACAGAGGAGCCTTGTGGGCTACAGTCCACGGGGTCACAAAGAGTTGAACAACTCCAAGCATCTAACACACACACATATACACATGCTTATACACACGCAATGAGCAAAAGGATGAACTAGAAAGATACCTGCCCAGATTCATCAGGGCTGTCATTTCTGGAGAGAGGGAGGCGACGGGACTAAAAATGGGATTAAAAAAAAAATCACAACAGGAATTCCAAACTTACCTGTAATGTCATGTTTTTATTTTAAAAAATTATATTGAACAACAACAAAAAAAAAAAAAAACAGAAAAGGAAAGCATTTTCACCAGTTAGCAAACCGGGTTTTAAAGTTAAAAAACAAACTGTCAGCCAAAGTGTAGTATTGTTACATTGGTATTTTATGTGTTGCGCTTGCAGTTATGAATTTTTTCCTTTAAAGGAAATAAACTGGCAGTAGATAGATCGAGAACTTTGGTCCAGGAATTAGACTCCTGGGAATCTAGCCGGAAAATTAACCTACAATGCTTGCATGCCACAGGCCCTTTATTCCAGTATTCCTTATAATACTAAAAATGTGAGAAAAAATTAAATATCCTCCAATAGTGAAATGGTTAAGTAAATTATAGTCTATTTCTCTTAAAGAGATATTATTATGAATATACTAGAATCAATATAAAAAGTGCTATAATGGGAAGTAAATAGTGCCCCAAAATATATTAAACTCTGATTACAGCATAAAAGTTAATCTACACTTAAAAAGTGCCCAGGGGAAAAAGGCATGCAAAAAACTAGGAGTAGTTTTCTAAGGGAGGTAGAATTATAAATGATTATTCCTACTATTTTCTGTAATACAGCAATAATGTGGTCTGCATCACTTTCATAACAAAGAATATTTTATTAAATATTTTTGGTAATATCATACTCTTTTGGCCTCATGGACAACAACCGTGTCATGAATTTCATTTTTGAATAACAAGGGAAAATAGTAACATTTATAATCTTTATATCACAATTGTGGGTATTTCTTTGAAATGAATGCAAGACTACTTTGGCGGATATATTTATTTTGAGACCCAAGCTCCTTGGTTTACTCCATTTATGAAAATGTAAATTTGTGACAGGTTGTAATTGTGAACGAAATCCTCTTGGCTCGTAGCTGACAGTCTCTGAAAGAGCTTCACTTTCGGGGTTTTTTCCGTTTCTGCCTTGTTTAGTCATGTGTTTTCGCTGAGCGACCAGCTCCATGAAACAGCCTGTGTGTTCGCCTGTTCAGTTGCTCAGTCCTGTCTGACTCTTTGCAGCCCCAAGGACTGTAGCCCACCAGGCTCCTCTGTCCATGGGATTTCCCAGGCAAGAATACTGGAGTGGAGCGCCAATACCCTGCGGTGTCAAGGGATCTTCCTGCATCAGGGATCAAATGCATATCTCTGTGTCTCCTGCTTTGGTGACAGATTCTTTACCACTGAGTCACGTGGGAAGTCCATGAAATAGCCTACCTGCCTAAAACACAAGACCCCAGACTCTTTGGGACAAGAGCACAGTCCTTCCTAAGTAAATATTTTCAGACCACAGGGGTCAAGAGGCCGCCAGCCCCCACCTGAAACCACATTCTCAAGAGCAAAGATACAGGTGACAGACAGGAGATGTTTCTTCCAATTTCAATGAAAGCTCTGGGCTGGGGAAACTGGAAGGGGCCTTTTCTTGTCTCTTTTTCAAAAAGACACACTACAAATTGTGGTGAACTTTTTCTGAAAGACACTCCATTCAACCATCACAAAAAAAAGAAAAGAAAAATAAATATAAGAGGATGAAAGAAGATACAAGAAAACAAAAACTAAACTGACTTTAAATCATGAACTCACACTGTCCTAATCACCAATTTTAATTTTGGAGAAAAAAAATTTAATCATGTTAAATAAATGTACCCTTGTTCATCTCAAAAGGAAATTGGAGGGGAGGAGCTGAGGGAAAGCCTAAAAGCAATGCCCTATATTTCTTACATGAATTATTCAGGCCAGGGAGGGAAATTGAGACATACGAGAGAAAGAGGGTTCTCTGAGCTGAAGCTGAGAACTCACAGGTAGTAGAAAGGAACTCTATCTTTCGCAAGTCTGATCTCCAAATAGAATAACAACTTTCTTCCATATTTTAGTTACACTGCAGCATATTATTAAAAGCTTTAATATATCCCTTGTAAGCAGAAAATGCTGTGTTTTAAACACAACCATAAAGCAGTTCCTAAAAGCAATGCCCTATATTTCTTACATGAATTATTCAGGCCAGGGAGGGAAATTGAGACATACGAGAGAAAGAGGGTTCTCTGAGCTGAAGCTGAGAACTCACAGGTAGTAGAAAGGAACTCTATCTTTCGCAAGTCTGATCTCCAAATAGAATAACAACTTTCTTCCATATTTTAGTTACACTGCAGCATATTATTAAAAGCTTTAATATATCCCTTGTAAGCAGAAAATGCTGTGTTTTAAACACAACCATAAAGCAGTGTTGGAAACATGCTTTCTCCAAGGTGAAGGCTGACTGGCTCAGTGAATACAGTGATTCCCCCCTTCTCCCCAGAAAAACTGGATAGAAGGTAAAAATGACATAAATCACATAGAACCATAATTTGCAAATTCACTGGATGAAGTAATTAATCAAAGCATGGCTGAGTTTGGGGAGTGGAGGGCTTTGATGTGACAAGTGGAAGAAACGGAGTGAACCCCAGGCTGCAGCAGGAGGACTTAAAATGTTTCTCCGTGCTCGTCACAAGTTTAATTACGTCTCTTCTTTTTATCCGCTGACAGACCCAAATTAAAATAAATGGACCGTATCGAAACAAACCTTGGATGCATGCCGTCCTTAAGAATATATTGTTCTGGTTACAGGAATGGCTTGAGACCCGTGAAGAAATTATAGGCTTTCCATGTGGCCTAGCGGTAGAGAGTCTCCCTGCCAGGGCACAAGGCACAAAAGACACGGGTTCAATCCCTGGGTCGGGAAAATCCCCTGGAGGAGGGCATGGCAACCCCACTCCAGTGTTCTTGCCTGGACAGTCCCATGGACAGAGGAGCCTGGCGGGCTACAGTCCATGGGGTCTCAAGGAGTTGGGCACGAGGCGAGCTAGGAAGCATAACCATGAAGAAGTTGCCTCTTTGGTGGAAGGAGGGATAAGAAGGGCCGTGAAAAGCAATGTCCTTAAGAATATATTGTTCTGGTTACAGGAATGGCTTGAGACCTGTGAAGAAATTATAGGCTTTCCATGTGGCCTAGCGGTAGAGAGTCTCCCTGCCAGGGCACGAGGCACAAAAGACACGGGTTCAATCCCTGGGTCGGGAAAATCCCCTGGAGGAGGGCATGGCAACCCCACTCCAGTGTTCTTGCCTGGACAGTCCCATGGACAGAGGAGCCTGGCGGGCTACAGTCCATGGGGTCTCAAGGAGTTGGGCACGAGGCGAGCTAGGAAGCATGACCATGAAGAAGTTGCCTCTTTGGTAGAAGGAGGGATAAGAAGGGCCGTGAAAAGCAAACAAGAGCTGAACCCAAACCACCCGTTTACAGGGCCTGTGGAGGAGGAGGGAAGATCCTCGTTTTCACTCTTCACACTTGTGAGCATGAAGGTCTTGGCAGAAAAGTCAGCAGGGGGAAGTGGCATAGACAAATGCCCTGTGCTCACTCAGGGCCCTGAGCCAATCGCCTTCTAAGTGCAGGTAAAGCATTTTACATTTAGTGACAGTGATCGACTCAATCACAGATTAATGAGGGCTCGGAAGCTTGTTGGAGAGGCTTTGCCCACACACTTGCCATCATCATCATCATAAAAAAAATGAAACAGACGGCTCGTAACCTGAGGCGAGGAGACGGTTGACAGCCGGAGGCTGTAAAGTCCCAGACAGGGCACACTGGCTGGACCAAGGCAACGAATCTCTGACCGCTCCCAGGCGCCTTTCTGGAATCCGCGTCAGCGTTCTCCCTTTCTCAGGATCCATCACTGAGAGAGCCCGCATGTCACCCAGCCTGCTTGTTTGTAAACTCCCAGCTTCCTAGTATTTTCCCGAGACTCGCAGTGTCTCATCAGAAGCACTGGGGGAGGAGAAGGGATCCCCGCGGCCGTAAACAGGAAGAGGCTGCCTCCTCCCGGCCCGGCGACACGGCCCCGTCCCTCGTGGGCTTGGGAAGCAGAGATAAGGAGGTGAATAAAAGTACTCATGGATGGATTGGGGACCGTCTGGCCACATACAAACAACTCAGCAGACTGGATCCACAGATAATTACGTGTTTCATTGCGGAAGCCTGGTTCTTCCTGCCAAGGCCACGTTCGTGGGAACGGAGCTCGGCAATGCTTGTGACCAGCTCCCTCTTGGTTCCACCACGGGAGCTCCTTCAAAACTTTCAATTTCCCCCAACCCTCCTCTAACCCAGCTCTCAAAAAACTCCGTCTCCTATTTCTTCACAGAAACAGTGGATGGATGGATGGGAAGGTGGATGGATGGAGGGATAGGAGGATGAATGGGTGGATGAGGGAGGGAGGGA
>SJXQ01012863.1:497385-523666 GCA_006408695.1 Aepyceros melampus
TGGATGGAAGGATGGATGGATGGATGGATGGATGAATGGATGGATGGACGGGTGGATGGAAGGATGGACGGATGGATGGAAGGATGGATGGATGGATGGATGGATGAATGGATGGATGAAGGGATAAGAGGTTAGATGGATGATGGATGGATGGGTGGATAGATGCAGAGAGGGAGGGAGGTATGGGAAGATGGGTGAATGGAGGGATACGAGGTTGAACGGATGGATGGATGGGTGGATAGAGGGATGGATGAATGGATGGATGGATGAAGGGATAGGAGGTTAGATGGATGATGGATGGATGGACAGATGGGGAGAGAAACTCTCCTGGCTTCTCAGCACGGAGGCACACAGCTTCCAGACAACTGCACCATTTTCCCCGCAGTGGTCTAGTCTCTTTGTAGGACAGGTGACACTTCCCAGGGTGCCTCGTCCTCCTGTGGCACAGGAGGTGTTCCTTCTTCAAGTCCTCACTCAACCAGTTACTAAATGCTGCTCCCCTTTGCTAGAGCCCTGCCGGCGTGTAAGGCACCTTTGAGCATCTTTGTGAAAAAGCCATCATAAAAAGGCATCCCCGCCTCTGGATGACCCGTCCTGGTGCTGTACCAAGGCTGACTCTTGGTCCAGGGTGCCCCCCGTCCACCCTCGGGCACCGTGATGGGATACGCAGTTGTGGCCTGGCCCACCCCCACCATCGTCAGCGCCATCACCTGCTCCTTCAGGCAGTGTTCTGCAGGTTCCATGTGTCCTTAGTCGCCTTGTCTGACTCTTGGTGACCCTATGGACTGTAGCCTGCCAGGCTCTTCTGTCCATGGGACTCTCCAGGCAATATAGAGTGGGTTTCCATGCCCTCCTCCAGGAGATCTTCCCAACTCAGGGATCAAACCCAGGTCTCCCATATTGCAGGTGGATTCTCTACCGTCTGAGCCACTCATGCTTTTCAAAAACATAAGTTATGCACATTGGGAGAGAGAGGAGAGGAGGGAAACCTGACCTCAACATCTTTCCCTTCGCTGGCAAGTTGGTAGACTTTCAGAAAAATATTGTTTATATTTGTCCAGTCATCTTTCTCACCTTCCACTTACTCGTCAGTACACTGTCTTTCACCTTGATTCTGGACAGGCGGACAAGCTTGGCTCCAGGAATATACCACTGAATGAAACCTTTTTTTGTCTTCACAGAATATGGTATGGGCTTCAGGTAGGTAAGCAGAAGCAGTAGGAAGGGTGGCCGCTACCTGGAGAGTCTCTGGGTACCAGGTGGCCCACAAGAGGGACACAATGCCAGCTCCAAGGGTAGAGATGAGGCTGGAACCACAGACACCAGTATCGGGGTTTGCAGTTTATTCAAAGGACAGCAGATGCAGAGTTCCAGGAGGGAAAGACAGTCTGGTGAGCCCAGTGAAATCAAGGAAGAAGAGGGTCACAGTGTCACGGATTTAACTAAGGGCTGAGAGAATAGAATAGAGATGAGCAGAAAGACTAGAACGCTGCCTGGAAGGCTGAGTGGAGAGGGTTTTAGGTCGATTTCAAACATGGACAGCAAGGAGATCAGACCAGTCCATCCTAAAGGAACAGCCCTGAATATTCATTGGAAGGACTGATGCTCAAGCTCCAATATTTTGGCCACCTCATGCAAAGAGCTGACTTGTTGGAATAGACCCTGATGCTGGGAGAGATAGAGGGCAGGACGAGAAAGGGGATGACAGAGGATGAGATGGTTGGATGGCATCACCGACTCAATGGACACGAGTCTGAGCAAACTCCAGGAGATAGGGAAGGACAAGGAGTCCTGGTGTGCTGCAGCCCATAGGGTAGCAAAGAGTCAGACATGACTGACTTGAGCATGCTTGCAAGCAACCCCAGGTAGTATGTTAATGAGGAAAAGTCAAGACTGTAAGCCATCTTAATGATGACAGGCAATCAGACTGAACAATACAATGACTGCTTTTCACTTGAGGATTTTGAATTATTTCTAAAAAAAAAAAAAAGTTTCAGAATGTCTGAAAATCAAGATAAAAGTTTCCTTCATCAAATGCCTGCATTTTAAGAAAGCAAAAGATAGCAGCAAAGTCAACACGGAGCTAAAGAAAGATACTTGTCTGCAAACTAAAAATAAAGTTGAAATGGATCCTGAGCAGAAGGCATAAATAAAAAGTATCCTATAAAGGTAACTATATTCTGCATCTTCCTAACCCAGTTGAGTCAATATTTCCTCTTCTCTTCAAGAGAAAAGCTACTTAAGAAAAAGTTCTTAGCGGTTGCTTTGCTATTTTCGGTCAGACTGCCAGTTAGGTACAAATGAAAAATGTGTTTGCTCAAGTCCTCTAAATTGGGAGAAAAACTGGGGGTTAGGACTGGTAACCTGAAAAGAGAGGATGAATGGGGATCAGAGAGAAGCCCTGAAACTTTACAACTGGCTATTTGTCTTGCCCTTATTGTCTCCATATGGAGCCATTAAAAGGCAACAACGCAGAAACAACACGTTAAGCCATAGCTCAAGCTCCATCTTCAATTATTGGTTTTTTGATTATGTAGAAAATTGTATTCAAATCGCCCCTCAATCCACTTCTTACTGAGCAGAGGAGTCCTGGGCGGAGCCAGGAATTCTTGGGAGTGATCCCGGCTCTAGAATTCTCCGCGGAGCACTCAGCCTCGTGGCGTTCCCCTCCCCGCAGCTCCGCTCACACATCTGGCTTCACCCTGTGCAACTGTCTGTTGGAAATGCTTTCAAGTGGGAGAAAAACAGTGTGATAGATGTCTTATTTTCCTCCAGAGTTGGAAACAAAGCTTTGTGACACATTTGCTAACAAGGGCAGCTGATCTGAGTGTGTGTGCGGGCATGTGCGTTTAGCATCAAGCAGATGAGTAAAAGAAAAGCTAACGCAGGAGACACAGGAGATGCGGGGTCCATCCCTGCGTGGGGAAGACCCCCCTGGAGGAGAAAACCCCCCCGAAGGAGAAAATACCGTTCCAGTATTCTTGCCGGAGAATCCCCTGGACGGAGGAGCCGCGAAGCGTCAGCGCGACTGAGCGCGCACGCCCGGAAGAGTGAGATATGACGTCTTCCAATTATTGGAATGCGTGTCAGCATGCAAAATACTGGGCTGGAGCAAGACCGAAAATCCACTCTTCCCATACTGTTGTCGCGGATAACAGTTTACGGCGACATAATTTAAAAAATCTTCTCCGGAATACAAAAACAGTTCATTAAAAGAGAACGTCTCAGGCAATTAAGTGAGTAACTGGGAATGGTAACGTAACAGCCACACGCAACCCATCACTTCCTTCTCCCTGAATTAACGAGATTCTTCACCGGATTGATCCACGGTCTCCTCTTTACAGGAAGGCAGCTGCAAGCAGCTCTGCGGCGGCCATCCATTTGTGTCCTGCCTGAGAACGGCGGAGATCCTCCCAGAACAAATCAATAGCAATTTCTAACACACATTTCGAAACATTTTCCTTCCTCATTTATTTTATGTAATTCTCTCTCTCTCTCTTTTTTAAATTTCAGAACTGTTCCCCTTTCTCTTGTCACCTCTATTTGGGAAAGGTAAAAATATCTCTCAGAAACATAAGAACTGGTTTAATTTCAACACATAGCTAGAAACTTCACAATGGCAATAAAAGAGTATGAGAGTTAAAAAATGCTTTTCTTTTTAAAACATTAATGAAAAAGAAGCAGATTCACAGACAGAACAAAGCAGTGCTTACCAGTGGGGAGAGGGAAGGGGGAGAGGAGCAATTCAGGGGCAGGGGAGTAAGAGGGTTGAACTACTAGGTATAGAATAAGCCACGGGGGTATATTGTACAACACAGGGAAGAGAGCGAATATTTTATTAACACCCCAAATGGGAATTAACCTTTAAAATTGTGCAAAATTCTTTTAAGTTAAAAAATAAAGGACATTATAGAGAGTCAGTTGAGAGAAGAGAATCAATTTTAAGTATGAATAAAAGCAGATTCTTCTAGAAAAACAGTATATACAAATGTGTTGGTCTTAGAAGAGAAGGCAGGAGGAGTCTTTTTTGGGGTTAACATTTCAGACACGGGGGATGTAGGCTCCCTTTCATCAGACATATAAGGAGTGGGTGTCTGGAAAGTGAAAGTCACTCAGCTGTGCCCAGCTCTTTGTGACCCCATACACTATGCAGTCCGTGGGATTCTCCGGGCCAGAATACTGGAGTGGGGAGCCTTTCTCTTCTCCAGGGGATCTTCCCAACCCAGGGATGGAACCCAGGTCTCCCACATTGCGGGCAGATTTTTAGGTGTCTAGAAGTGGGGCTCAAACCTTAAAGACTCACCAGGGCAGGAGGAGGTTTTTTAAAGACACTAATTTCTAGGCAACGACCCCTCGAGACTCTGGCTTGAGCACATCAGGTCATCTCTCCAAACTCAGTCTGCTCAGATACAAAACTGGTGGTGCTAATTAAAATAATAGTATACACCTCTGCACGGTCATTGTCAGGATCAGTAAAAACGTCGAAGCCTCTTTGAAACGGCAAAGCACTCCAGAAATTTCAAAGACTGTCATTACAGAGTCCTGATACCCTTCCAAAACTAAGATATGAGAAGATTTACAAAGCATAGCTACATGGAAGGCAAGTGAATCAAAACTAAAGTAAAATGATTCAGTAAATAAACAAGTAAAGAATCCGCCTGCTGATGCAGGAGACAGAGGAACCTGGTGGGCTACCATCCACGGGGTCACAAAAGAGTTGGATATGACTTCGCGACTAAACAGCAACACCAAGAATAAACAAGTATCGTATCTGGTTATCTGAGAGGTTCCTGTTTGGATGGTACGTGTCTATGTGCTCAGTCATGTTCGACTCTTTGTGACCCCGTGGACTGCAGCCCACAAGGCCCCTCTGTCCATGGGATTTCCCAGGCAAGAATATTGGCACGGACTGCTGTTTTCCTTCTCCAGGGGATCTTCCCGACCCAGGGATGGAACCAACGTCTCCTGTGTCTCCTGCATTGGCAGGCGGATTCTTTACAGCAAAGCCACCAGAGAAACCTTTGATGGTAAAAAGAGACGGAAACCTGGAAATGCAGAAGGAGAAAAAGTACGTAAAAACAGGAGAGAGGAGAGTCTCATGAAAAAGTTGGCTGAAGTCACAACCGTGCCCAGAGTTGTTAACCTCTAGTGGATTGAGGACAGAGGACAATGGTCCTAGGAGTGATAAAGATCTCGTCACATTCCTTTTTATGCTACAAATACTTCATGAACAGAAGTTTGATTCCAGGGGGTGCATTTTAAAGATTTTCTTGGTTATTTAAGTGCTCTTTTAAAACCATATCCTCATTCTAATAGGTTGCAATATTTACATGAAACAAATGCTACCTTTCATTTAGATGAAAATATCCATTCTGTTGTTAAACACAACTTCACAGAGTTAAGAAATCACAGGAACTGTTTCTGTCCCTGTCTCTGTCTCCTCTCATTCTATGAATTTTGTGTCTCAGGTGTATAATCTCGTTATTACAGTATTTGTCTCAAAGAAAGATTAGGAACCTCAGCCAATGTTTTCAGACTATCTCCAAGTCCCCACTGTCAGATTTAGAAAGCGACATTAATATATTACAAATAATCAAAATGCAATAACAAAAAGAGATGATTGAATTCCTAATGTTTCCATTACTCTTCAAAAAAATTTTTTTTCTTTTTAATAAATGAACTCCTGCTAGATGCTTTCTTTCTTGAGAGATAAACTTTCCATTAGGATGGTAATTTTCAAAGCAAACTCTTTGTATTTTGTCGAGTTAGTTCTTGTTTTTAAATAGATAAAAGTTCTGTGAACAGGTTATTTAAGGGGCCGTTTTTCATTTGCAGAACATGCAAGGCTGGAGCAAGGCAGGCAGGGGAATTGTGTGCATATCAGATGTGTGCGTTTTTGCCAAGAGAAGAGACCCCCTGAGACTTCTATCACCAGGCTGGCCCTGGGATCAGTTTAACAACTTCCTTTGAATGCATATGAGTCCTGACTGCGAAATTTGCAAATGCCTCCCCATAAAGGTTATGCACCCACTGTAAATGCGGCATCTATTCAAAAAGATGGCCAGGTTGGTTGCTAGGAGATGGTGGGATTCTCTTAGAGAAAAATCAGTCGTGACCAAAAAAAAAAAAATTTTTTTTTACATAAAGACCTTTTAAATATAAATACCTTTGACAGCAGCTATTATTATTCACTGAGTTCCTTCACATCTGAATAAATGGCAGAAAAATGATGATATTATTCATGTGCCATTATCCACTAAAGTGTTAAAATAGAGAAGTCTTATTTTCCTCTCTCTCTTTTTCTTTGTTATTGCTCAAGAGAAAGAAGAAACCTTTTTTGAAAATTCCTTTCCAGTGGATTTCTCTACTTTTCAAGATTCTCAGCATACCAGAAACCTTTCTTAAAATCTGAAATTAAAGACGTGGATCGCTGCGTTTCCTTCCACACAAAACCGCCTATTTTTAAAGGCTGGTCGACAAGGAGAAGACAACCACACCAGCAAGACTCAAAAGAATGCAACCGACTTCCTCTAAACAGGAGGTTCAGAAAAAGCAGGGTCCGCAGGTGGGAGTCGGTGCTTCTTGAAAGCGGCCATCCGTCCCAATTTCATTTCAATAACGTTTGCAATTTTCTTCCAACTGGGTTGACCGGAGGCACAGCTGCCCTCTACGTGGGTCCCAACGCCCAGTTTTTTCTAAAAATGACCCTAACACATAAGACGTGAAGCAAGTGATGATTTGCTGTTTATAAACTGTGTTGCCTATAAATGAAGCAGCAATCTCTCCTCCTTCAGTGTGCCCTGCCCAGTCCATAGAGGACCTGAGAACCTCCCAGCTGAAACTCTCAAGAGGTAGCTGAGGCCAGAATGCCCAAGCCAGCAGCCACACCTCCCTTGGACCAGGGCCACCAGACGCATCCCCCACCCCAAGCTCAAAATGAGGGATCCATGTTAAATACATTTCATTTCCATGAGAATGGCCACCCCCTTCTCCAAGTATTTTTTTCCTTTTGCTATTGTGGATACTGTACAAAGTTTCTCAAGATTTTTTTTTTTTTTTTTGAGTATGCCTTGGAGTTAGACGGAGGCATGTTTCCTTGTACAAATATTGACATGAGCCCCTCCGTTTACTGAGCGTTTTCCTGTGAAAGGCTGAGTATGGTAATGTCCCTTCATACGCTTTCACACATTTGTTCTGACTCTTGGCTCCAGGAAGTCCTTATTGTTCTAATCAATGCTCCCTGGCCCAGTGACTTTTTCTTCCCTTTTAGTGACAGACATGGTATGTTTCCTTTCTTGACGTTCTCATGAGAGTTTCCTGAACCGTGTTCCGTGCACACCAATAAAAAGGTGACAGCTTTGCAGGTATTCCTTTTCTGTTTTTTGCTTTGCTTGTCTTTTTTTGTCACAGCCTCTTTGCCAACACCGTGACTAACTGGTGGAATGCCAGATAAGAAAGCCCTCCAAATTCCAACAACTTGCTCTAAATTCATGCAACATTGGGGCTTCCCTGGCGGTCCAATGGTTAAGATTTTATGTTTCAGTGCAAGGGGTTGGAGTTCAATCCCTGGTCAGGGAGTTAAAGTCCCACATGCCTCAAGGCCACAAAACAAACATATATAAGCAAGACTGTAACAAATTCAATAACGGCTTTTAGAAATAGTCCACGTCGAAAAATTAAATAATAAATGCATAGCACACGGATCCATGACTGAATTGGGGCAGAATTCCTTTGCGAGTGGACCAAGAGGTTGCATTCTGCTTTTTCACTCGAGTGTTTAATCTTTTAGGTGTTCCAGAAAACTGTGCTTCTCATTGTGCGTGAGATGGTGCACGCACGTTTAGTCGTGTCTCACTCTGCGACCCCGTGGACTGTAGCCCGCCAGGCTCCTCCATCCATGGGATTCTCCAGGCAAGAATAGCAGAGTGGGTTGCCATTTCCTTTGCCAGGGCATCTTCCCTACCCAGGGATTGAACCCGAGTCTCCTGTATTGCAGGCGGATTCTTCACCACTGAGTCACCTGGGAGCCCCTTGTGTTTAGGCAGTTCTTGGTCCCATATCATCCTGCCACTTGCAGTGATTAGTTATCTCAGTTTCAAGAGCTGGTCAGTGTGTCTTTCGTACTAGAACAGAATCGTTCATTGATTTCTACCTTAAGATAAAAAAAAAAGCACCACCAGAAGCGGTGAGAAACCCCGAAGGGCAAAGCCCACAGACTGCAGCCGGTGGGCACCACGCTTTCCACGCCGGGAGGGGAGAATCATCTGACCCTCCCCGATTTACCACTCCTGCCAGTTCCACTGTCCCCGGAGGACCTGTGAGATAGGATGAACCATGGCAGAGAACCCCCCTCTCAGCGCTCAGTGGGGAAGCAATCTTCAAGGACACGGAGAAGCTCTTGGCTCCCTTCAGTCTCACCAGGGGCACCAGGCGAACCTTGCTCATCACAGCTTCCTCTTCCCTCCTTTTTCTCAAGCACATCGCTCTGTTTTGGGAAGCTGGTTTGAGCAGAGAAAGCCCCCGAGGTGAAAATCTAGATCACTAAGGACTCTGAGTGTCAGGGCCAGGGGCTGCGAGCAACTCAGCCCAGGCGGGCCCACCGTGGGTCACGTGGGCAGGGGACAGGGGCCCACAGAAGCAGCTGCATCTTGGCTCAGCACCCAGCAGGGTCCCAGGTGGAGGACAGGCGGCTTCCTGGACGGGCTGAGGGCGTGATATATCAGAGGAGGCTCCCGGCCGGCTCTCGGGGAGCAGGATCCAGAAGCAGCACCGAAGCCTTTCTCCCGGGGTTCCTCCACCGCCCGGCCCCCGACCCCCCTTCCCATCGACTCCGACTCCTACCCCACATCCATCCATTGAGGCCCCTTCTTCCCTAAATGGTCCCCAGCCATACTGTCCTCCAGCGTGAAACTTTCCAAGGCACAAAGCAGTCGTCTGTCTTTGGGGCTACATTCTTTTGTGAGTTACACTCCAGGTATGATTTATTTCTGGTTCATTTCCTGTGACTCAGTTACACAGGATGCTAAATTATGATAATAATGCTTGTCTCCAGATAATGAAGACGGGGCTTGGGTTTCTCATAGCGGAGATTTTATACAAATGCAGAGTATCATTACGGCTAAAATCCATGACTGAAGAAATTAAATTTCCTGAAATGTTTTATATCTGACAAGAATGTTTGTAATCCTCTGTATTTACCGCTAAACGAGGTAGACTCTGAGAAAGAAGATATTTCAGGGGAAGGACTGAGCTCAACGGGAAAAATTAACAAATGGGAAAATTGTAGCGCTGCGTTTGTTCTTTCTGGAGAGAAAGGGCTTTGGTAAACATGCAACGGGAAACTCTGTTTGATTTCTGCAGGGAAAATCTAACCAGCAACAGACTCATGCGGAATCTTCAAAGGAGAAATTTCTATACTTGTTTACTTTCTGATACGCAGCTGAAAAAGAACACCATGGCTCAGCTCAAAAGGAGCAAGACAGTGAATAACTGATCCAGTTCTGAAAGAACTAAATACTTAACTGGACATAAAGGAAATGAAAATCTTTATCATAAAGAAGTTTTAAAAAAAAGAGAGAGAGAGATTTGATTTGGGAGGGTAGGGGTGACATACCTTTAATCATTTCTCAAAGTTAGTTCTTTTTTGGTTTCATAGACACACGAGACCATCGAAATCAGAGTTTTAAATTTTTTCACGCGTCAGAAGTAGTTTGCGAACACAACCTGTTTGCAGTTCTCCATTTTTATTTCCTTCTCTCTTTTTGTTTGGAGATACCGACTTCATTAAAGCAGAACAATGAAAGAATCAGTATTTCTGGAAATAGGCATTTATAGATTCATGCCCACTGATTTTAAGTGTTTCCTCTATGTAGGTAT
Organism: Aepyceros melampus; assembly: GCA_006408695.1. NCBI lineage: Eukaryota > Metazoa > Chordata > Mammalia > Artiodactyla > Bovidae > Aepyceros > Aepyceros melampus. Next base: position 507,262 of record SJXQ01012863.1, read on the forward strand.
TAACTGGTATTGCTTCAGGCCATCAAGCCAAGAGATGCCAACGACCTCCACATCTTCACCAGAACCAAGGGTTCTTCCTTGAGACTTGACCAGTGCAACCGTCAGAACCACAAAATGCCAGCCCTCTTCTGCGCTTCCTGAAAGATCAGGGGAGAAGGCAAGGCTGGGAGCAGAGCTGGGAGCTGTGGACAGAGTTGGCTCCAAAGTATTTCTTATGCCAACTTCAGCTCTATCATTTCTCACAAACACCACTACCTTTTCACGCCTGGGACCTAGCTCTGTGGGTTCTGTCCATTGGCTCTCCAGCTCCTGGCCATTTATTTTTTTAAACTTTTTATTTTGTATTGGCGTATGGGTTTCCTCAGTGGCTTGGTGGTAAAGAATCTGCCTACAGTGCAGGAGACCCGGGTTCAGTCTCCGGGTGGGGAAGATACCCTGGAAAAGGGAACGGCAACCCACTCCAGTATTCTCACCTGGAGAATTCCATGGACAGAGGAGCCTGGTGGGCCATGCTCCATAGAGTTGCAAAGAGTCAAAGACGACCCAGCGGCAAATGCTACCGGTGACTAACAGGTGATTCACAGTGTTGTCAGGGCTTCAGGTGAACAGCAAAGGGACTCAGGCACACATATACATGCATCCATTGTCCCCAGGCTCCCCCCCATCCAAGCAGTCACATAACATTGAGCGGAGTTCTCTGTGCTACCCAGGAGGACCTTGTTGGTTATCCATTCTAAATACAGCCGTGTGTACATGTCCATCCCAACCTCCCTAATTATCCCTTCCGCTCATCCTTCCCCGCTGGCAACCGTGAGCTTGCTCTCTAAGTCCGTGAGTCTGTTTTGTAAATAAGCTCATTTGCATCGTATCTTTTTAGACTCCATATATAAGTGATGCCGTATGATGCTTCTGCTTCTCTGTCTGTCTGTCTTCTCTCGTTATGACACTCTCTAGGTCCATCCGTGTGGTTGCAAATGGCATTTTTGATGGAGGCAGTGCTTTCTGATCCTAGTGAGTTGCTGTCTGCAGAGCCTGGTACCAGACTGCCCAGACCAAGGCTTGCTCCCCTTTCCAACCTGGGCTGGAGTATGCCATGCCTACATCAATGTCACTAGCCTCACAAATCGTCCAGAACTCTGAGCTCAAGCAGGGTCATCTCACTCATCTGTCCTCATCACAAGCTTCCTCCTCTGTTCCGCCCCTAAAATACCTTCCCCAGAGATGCTTCCTGCCTAGGACCTGCAGACAAGTCACCAAACTTATCCGACTGGGACTCCCTCTGCATTTGATGTTAAGTGGACAGATCAAGAGGTCTCTAAGGGAGCCCCAAAGGCTGGGACTGACATGAGGCACTCACTCAATGCCAGCCAGACCTTTGCCTGTGCAACTTCATAGAAACAAGATGTGCTCAGGATTTATTCTGGGAAATAAGCAGAATGCAGAAGCCGAAGAGGAGAGGAGAAGCAATGTATTTTAGTATGTTCAACTTGAAGTCATTTTCATTCAAATTGTTTAAGAACAAAATATTTCAAATTTGTAGGAAAGTTCCCCAAAACGCAGTGCACAACTGTTCACCTAACAATTCGTCTAACGTAGACGTTACACAGATACTATCATTTTGCCGTATTGGCCTTAGCTCTTTTAGGCTTCCCTGGTGGCTCAGAGGTTAAACGTCTGCCTCCAATGCGGGAGACCTGGGTTCGATCCCTGGGTTGGGAAGATCCTCTGGAGAAGGAAATGGCAATCCACTCCAGTATTCTTGCCTGGAGAATCCCATGGACGGAGAAGCCTAGTAGGTTACAGTCCACGGGGTCGCAAAGAGTCGGACACGACTGAGCGACTTCACCTTACCTCTTTTAGTTTTAAGAGATTAATCATTATAAGTTAAACAATGACCATCTTCTTTTCCCTTTCTCATCTCTCTCCTTAGAAGTGAATTCTCATCTGAAAATGCATACCATTCCCAAGCTTGTTTTTGTAACCTTATCTGTGTGAGAATTTACATGCCATACATGTAGACCATTGCTTCTGTGCGCTGAAATTCACATCAATGTTTTCATGCTGTTTATTCTGTGGCTTTCCTCCACAATTATGTTTTTCCAGTTTGTCTGTATAGTTTTATGTAGATCTAACTCTACATATATATAGAACTTCCCTGTGGCTCCAACGGTAAAGAATCTGCCTGCAACGCAGGAGACCTGGGCTCGATCCCCAGGTGGGGAAGACCCCCTGGAGAAGGGCACGGCAACCCACTCCAGTATTCTTGCCTGGAGAACCCTCATGGACGAAGGAGCCTGGCGGGCTACAGTCCATGGGGTCACAAATAATCGGTCAGAACTGAGCGACTAAGCACAGCTCTGCATAAGTTATATACCAGGAGGCCCAACCTCCGGGCTGTGGACTGGTACCTCCTGTCAGATCAGCAGCATCATTAGACTAAAGTGCACAATAAATGCAATGCCCTTGAATCATCCCCAAACCACCCCAGCTTCTCAGTCCACGAAAAAATTGTCTTCCGGGAAATCTGTGCCTGGTGCCTACCAGGTTGGGCACTTCTGTTACATGCTATCCTATTCTATGATTAGAATCATAGTTTCCTCATCCATTATACTAAAAAAAAAAAAAAGTTTAACTTGTGTCTAGTTTTCACTGCTGTATGTGAGGCTGCAGTGATCATTTTATGCACCTTCTTGACATTTCTGTGAAAGTCCACCTCCAAGAGGGCTACTGGCGCCATCAAGCTTTTCCCACATTGCTCAGTTTCTCTTTGAAGAGGTGTAAGTAAGTAAGTGAAAAGTTTGGCTTAAAGCTCACCATTCAGAAAATGAAGATCATGGCATCCGGTCCCATCACTTCATGGGAATAGATGGGGAAACAGTGGAAACAGTGTCAGACTTTATTTTTTGGGCTCCAAAATCACTGCAGATGGTGACTGCAGCCATGAAATTAAAAGACACTCCTTGGAAGAAAAGTTATGACCAACCTAGATAGTATATTCAAAAGCAGAGACATTACTTTGCCGACTAAGGTCCGTCTAGTCAAGGCTACGGTTTTTCCTGTGGTCATGTGTGGATGTCAGAGTTGGACTGTGAAGAAGGCTGAGCACCGAAGAATTGATGCTTTTGAACTGTGGTGTTGGAGAAGACTCTTGCGAGTCCCTTGGACTGCAAGGAGATCCAACCAGTCCATTCTGAAGGAGATCAGCCCTGGGATTTCTTTGGAAGGAATGATGCTTAAAATGAAGCTCCAGTACTGTGGCCATCTCATGCAAAGAGTTGACTCATTGGAAAAGACCCTGATGCTGGAAGGGACTGGGGGCAGGAGGAGAAGGGGACGACAGAGGATGAGATGGCTGGATGGCATCACAGACTCAATGGACGTGAGTCTGAGTGAACTCCGGGAGTTGGTGACGGAGAGGGAGGCCTGGCATGCTGCAATTCATGGGGTCGCAAAGATTTGGACACGACTAAGCGACTGAATTGAACTGAACTGAACTGAAGTAAGTAAGTGAGTGAAGTCGCTCAGTTGTGTCTGACTCTTTGCGATCCCTTGGACTGTAGCCTACCAGTCATCTCCGTCCATGGGATTCTCCAGGCAAGAATACTGGAGTGGGTTACCATTTCCTTCTCCAAGGGATCTTCCCAACCCAGGGATCGAACCTGGGTCTCCCGCATTGGAGGCAGACAGTTTAACCTCTGAGCCACCAGGGAAAATTGAAGAGGTGAGATACTCACAATTCCACCAGGGATGTATCAGCTTTCCTGTCTTTCCACATCCTCATCAGCCAATAGGATAAAAGGGAAACTGTGGCTTCTTCTGGCATCTTCCTATAAGCTAGTTGCTCTGTTTCTTGATTCTTCTTTCATATCCCTTTTATACCCTTTGCCATTATTTTCCTATTTCGTGTTTAAACATTTTCTTATTGACTTGTAAGAGTCCTCTATATAATCTGGATATGATCTTTGCTATGCAGGTTGCAAATGTCTTCTCCTGGCCTGGTTAATCCAGCTAATATTAAGATACAAAGCAGGACATCCCTGGTGGTGCGGGGGATAAGAACCTGCCCGCCAGTGCAGGGGACATGGATCCAATCCCTGGTCTGGGAAGACTCCACACCCCTTGGAGCAACTAAACCCAAGCACCACAACTACTGAGCCTCTGTGCCTCACAACTACTGAAGCCCCCGAGCCTAGAGTCCGTGCTCCACAAGAGAAGCCCCCACCATGAGCCGGCGCCCCTCAGCAAAGCACCGACCCAGCTTGCCGCAACTAGAGAAAGCCTGCGCATGGCAACCGAAAATACGGAAGTAAATAAACATTTTTAAACAAAGAAAGAAACAAAACAGTACTTAGGATGGAGTTATGATGCTAATAGAGCCTTCCCTGTTGGCTCAGAGGTTAAAGTGTCTGCCTGCAGTGTGGGAGACCCAGGTTCGATCCCTGGGTTGGGAAGATCCTCTGGAGAAGGAAATGGCAACCCACTCCAGTACTCTTGCCTGGAAAATTCCATGGACTGAGGAGCCTGGTGGGCTACAGTCCACGGGGTCGCAAAGAGTCGGACACGACTGAGCGACTTACCTACCTACCTACCTATGATGCTAATCAGTTCAGTTCAGTCGCTCAGTCGTGTCTGACTCTTTGCAACCCCATGGACTGCAGCATGTTAATATCAGTTACTTATAGAAATGTCTAAGAAATATTTCTTCTATCGATAAAGATTTCTCTTGTTTTCAGGGCAAAGGCTACTTATGTTTATCTGAAATGTCATACTGTATACACTGCTGTATAGTTTCAAAAGATGTGACGCTCTTTAATGTTCACGTCTTGGCATTTTACTGTTTATGAATATTGCTAAAGTTGATTTATACAATAAAAAGCAGATCCTAAGACCGCTCAGTCTGAGTTTGAGATATTAGGGAATGCCAGAGGAATATCTTCCAGCAACTACTTATCTTAGAAATAATTTTATAAAATAAGTCCTGTGGCTGGTGACATAATTTGCTCTCTGCCCACAGTACCTGGGAGGCCTTCATGAGAGGTAAATGGCTATCTGTGTACACATGTGTTTATTTGTCTACGTCTGGGGAGTATCTCTATTTTAATCTTACACTCCAATTGATTAATTAAACTTTGAGAAAACAATGTTTTTATGGCACCAGTATCCCATATAGCATCATGGAAAAGTAATTTAGTTATGTCTTAATTCCTCACTCATTTCCACTAAAATAAATCCAGAACAGATTCAGAAAACCGATGCTGAGGACAGACAGTGACTCTGTGAGCCCATGGCTGGAAGCCTAAAATATTATTTTGAATTAACCTATTAACTCATTTGAGATAATTCTATCCAGATTTGAGTCTGTGTTTACTCAACTGATTTATTGTCTGTTTTTATTTCTCCCAAATGGGACTCATTATGTCTCTTTAAAGCAGTGTTTTCTCATGTTTTCTACCATTTTTATTTTTCAAGGTACTTTATATCGTAGCGACTGGGTTATGTGTCATGTCCTGCTAATTATGAAACCCAGATTTTACTGTGTGTCCATTTTAGTGGGTTTTTATGTATTTACATATACACACGTGTTTGTTCGGACGCTAAGTAGCATCTGACTCTTTGCAATCCCAGGGATTGCAGCATACCAGGCTCCTCTGGCCTTTGCTATCTCCTGGAGTTTGCTCAAACTCAGGTCCATACATTTTGCATCAAAATGGCCTTTTTGAAAAAGAGGGACTGCATTTTTAGAAGCACTGCACCCTTTAACATTTCTATGGGTTTATGGAGACTTCTGACATAAAAATGGATTTCCCCATATGACTGGAAATACTAGAGCCAGGCCGCTCAGCGATTCACCTGAGGTCTTCACTGACCTGTCACAGAAGAGGGAGGCAGTCTTTGCTTCTCTAATAGCAACATGAGAAAGTGAGGCTGGGTTGTCTTGGGTTGGGAGTTTACCCCTGGAACTTGGGGTCTTGAAGGAGCCACTTACTAGCTGCTAGTCCATCTGTTAAAGGAACAACACTCATCTTCTCAGGTCAATGTAAGATTAACTGTCCTGGCTCAAAGCAACAGAATAAGTACTCAGTAAGCACTGCTGCTGCTGCTGCTAAGTCGCTTCAGTCGTGTCCGACTCTGTGACCCCATAGACGGCAGCCCACCAGGCTCCCCCGCCCCTGGGATCCTCCAGGCAAGAACACTGGAGTGGGTTGCCATTTCCTTCTCCAATGCATGAAAGTGAAAAGTGAAAGTGAAGATGCTCAGCCATGTCTGACTCTTAGCAACCCCATGGACTGCAGCCCACAAGGATCCTCCATCCATGGGATTCTTGCAGGCAAGAGTGCTGGAGTGGGGTGCCATTGCCTTCTCCTCAGTAAGCACTAGTGTCTTCCTATTCCACCTAGTTGCAGAGAAGACCATCTGCCATAAATCAGGGCTTTGTAACATTCTCAGACAAGCTTTGACATCTGCACAGCCTCACCTGTGCCACCAATTCTAGAAACCTGCCCAGGTGCTGCCAGAAAGATCACTGAGACAAAGTGTAACTCGTCTCAGGAATCAGACCTGCCAATCAGGAGCAACATGTGACTTTTTATATACATATATACAGAGTCTGAGTGCTTACCAAGGTGTTCACAGTGTTCTACCAGCTTTCACAATCAGTGTGTACAAAAGTCAGCTAGATTCTCACCCCTTTCTTTTCCGTAAGAGCAAACTGAGGCTTGAAGGGGCCAACACCACCAGAGAATGGGTGGAGACTGGACTTTGGAGTTTTCTGACCACCTAGTTTGCCAGTGTGTTGGGTCAAACTCTATGCAGTGGCCATTTTAATAGATAGACTCCTTAAGGTCATCAGCTTTCCCAGTACACTGTTATCTTACTCAGAAACACTGTAGCTGCAAGCGACACATGTTGACAAGTGTGAGTCGTCTAGTGTGTTGGACTCTGCAAGTCACTGGACTGTAGCCCACCAGGCTCCTCTGTCCATGGAATTCTCCAGGCAAGAATAGTCAGTAGCCATTTCCTTCTCCAGGGATCTTCCCGACCCAGGGATGGAGCCTGGTCTCCTGCATTGCAGGCGGATTCTTTACTGTCTGAACCACCAGGGAAGCCCCCATTCTAGCACAAACTACCCTACAAATAGGAGTTCTGATCACTGGAAGGATCAAGGGCCTGCAGGTGGCTGGCATCAGGCGGAGACTGATCAGAGGCTCAAATATCAGAACTCTTTCTCTCTTCCTTATCCGGATGCTGCTGGTGTTGGCTTCATTTCTTCCAGAGACTCCTCATGGGGTTCAACAGTGGCTACTGAAAGCTCCAGCTTTCCCTGGTCCTTAGAACAGGGATTTCAGCAACCAGAGAGCTCCTCTCTCTTGCTGTCTTCTGCAGAAGTCCTGGCTTGAGTCTGCAGCTCTGCTCAGACTCAGGCCCAAGACAGTGACATTGATGGATGTTTGGGGGGTAAGTGATTGACAGCCCAACTATAACAGGGGGAATTTCCAACATTAAAGAGGAGCTCTGACCAAAGAAAAAAGGTGATAAAGTGCTGCTCCTGCCCACTGCATGTAAAACATATACACCTAAAAAGAATCGAACATTCTCCCCAACACTGCAGTTCAACTTAATGGGAAAAACAAACAAACAAATAAGAGCAGAACATAAAGAATAAGATGCAGAGAAATTAACTAGACAAAGACCAAAATTATTTAAAAAGGCAACACGACGAATCTTGTTAACTACACATCAGAATGAATTCACTTCTAAAGTTTAAGAAATGTTATTTCTTTGACGTAGGTAACATTTTTATCCCAAGTAAGAAAAATAGTCAAGTTTTACAGAGGGCTTTTAAATATCAAAGTTGCCTTTTTCGCACAAATACAATGCTTGTGATTTCATCTGTCAATGCCTTGCGGTGACATTTGAAAATTAAATAATGTCCATCTAATAGGCCAAAGCCCACGTATAACTTGAATATTCCTGGCACTTTCATTGCCCCAAAGTTCAGTGGAGCAGAAAACAGAATTGATTTCAGGTCAGAAACGAGCAAACTTTTTACATCTACCCTGCAAATTATATTGGCAAAAATAAGTAAGAACGGCCTTAACACATTGTGGCAAGCCCACTCTGCCTTCATAACGCATTAGGTGCTACATGTAAGATCCATCAGCTCTTGTAAGCAAGGGAAGGCATCAGTGTTCACAAGCATATTTAATACTTAAAATGCTTGATTTCTTCCACTTCTAAGTGAAAAATAAAGTTAGATGTTCTGTTTTCTTTCCAGGCGTCCCTGGTGGCTCAAACAGTAAAGAATCTGCCTGCAATGCAGGAGACCTGGGTTTGATCCCTGGGTCAGGAAGATCCTGTGGAGAAGGAAACTGCTCCCCACTCTATATTCAGTTCAGTCGCTCAGTCATGTCCGACTCTTTGTGACCCCATGGACTGCAGCATGCCAGGCTTCCCTGTCCATCACCAAATCCTGGGGCTTGCTCAAACTCATGTCCATTGAGTCGGTGATGCCATCCAACCATCTCATCCTCAGTCATCCCCTTTTCCTCCTGCCCTCAATCTTTCCCAGCATCAGGGTCTTTACCAATGAGTCAGCTCTTCCCATCAGGTGGCCAAAGTACTGGAGTTTCAGCCTCAGCATCAGTCCTGCCAATGAATATTCAGGACTGATTTTCTTTAGGATGGACTGGTTGGATCTCCTTGCAGTCCAAGGGGCTCTCAAGAGTCTTCTCCAACACCACAGTTCAAAAGCACCAATTCTTTGGTGCTCAGCTTTCTTTATAGTCCAACTCTCACATCCACACATGACCACTGGAAAAACCATACTTTGACTAGACGGACCTTTGTCAGCCAAGTAATGTCTCTGCTTTTTAATATATTGTCTAGGTTGGTCATAGCTTTTCCTCCAAGGAGCAAGCATCTTTTAATTTCACGGCTACAGTCACCATCTGCAGTGAGCCCAGGAAAACAAAATCTCTCACTGTTTTCCTTTCTATTTGCCATGAAGTGATGGGACCAGATGCCATGATCTTAGCTTTCTGAAAGTTGAGTTTTAAGCCAACTTTTTCACTCTCCTCTTTCATGTTCTTGTCTGGGAAATCCTATGGGCAGAGGAGCCTGGTGGGCTACAGTCTATGGAGTTGCAAAGAGTCAAACACAGCTGAGCAGTTAGCACTTTCACTTTTTCGTTTTCCTGCGACATGTGAATCAGTTACTTGGCATCACTTGAAAGCATATGATGCCTGTGTAGACGCTGGCACGGACCCATGAGGCCAAGCAGGACTGGCTCTGTGGTCCTTGCCAGAGACAATTATGCTCTTACTGTTTACAACAACACACTGGTGACACAGCAGAAGAGCAAGGGAGAAAATTCAGTGCTGGAAGGTTTACTGACTTTTGGAGTATTCAAGAATCACAGTCTTGTGCCTTAAAAAAAAACACCTCTAAAATAATTTTAGAAGTATTTCAGCAGAACCTTCTAACTGAGTTTGCTATTTTCACCCCAAAACTTAGGTCATTTCTTTGAGCAATGCCTAATTTATAAACCAAAATTCTTCATTTAAATGCTATGACACCTGATCTTACTAATAGATACACCAGAGGTGGGGGGTGGTAAAAATCTTGAGCCTGTCTTCTTTTTCACTTTTCATTAACTTTTCAACGGATGGATGTAACACCCAATGCTCATTCTTTCTGCACCATGTTATTGCTAAGAAGATCTCTTCATTTTAAATGTATTCTAATAAAAATTTGACATCCACACATTTCATAAGGAACAAATTGAAGAATTTTTGGCAGTAAGTAAAGAGAAATTTCCATTAATAAATACAGCTATTTCTCCAATTTCAATACAAGTGGAGAAAACTGTTGGTAATTAGACTTGAAATTATTTAATCAATTCCTATTTTTGCCAAGAAATGAACAAATTTTAAGGAGACTTAAAGAATCAGTTTGATTCTTTTTATCATGGCTCCTGAAATCTTGACAATATTTCAAAGCATTTACTTCACCTCTCTAAAGTATATGAGTATAACGCATTGTCTTATAAACAGTGTAGTTTTTTGAACTTCTATGTAATGCCTTGAGAAATGAGAGAGCCACAAGTTATTACAACTACAAGCTATGTCCTAGCATCTCAGGACAGTCTGCAGAGTAGTTGCAAAGAGAATTCAAGGTTGGAAGGGAATTATGAACGACTCAGATTGATTTTCAGTTGACTCAAACTCTCAATAGTATTTAGCCTTTAAGTTTACTGATCTCTTATTGAGCATTACACACGCACAAAAGACATAACTTTGCCATGTTTTTGTTTTTCCTACTAAAAGACAGTATTTTAAGGTAGCATAGTAAACGCCAAAGATCATAGGAAAACACATTTGCAAGAGATATTTTCTTTTTTGAACTATTTTTAATTTAGAAGATTTATAATTTTGACATCCACAGTAGTAGTGTTTGCTGTTCAAAAAGAACAAACGGAGAGTTCATTTGACAGATTAAGTTCTATTTCAGGGTTCAGCTACAAATAAAGAAAGAGAAGAGAAGAAAAGAGGTAACATTACAGAATGATCATGTGTTCCAAAAGAAATCCATCATCTAGCTTTTTCTGCAGGACATCAGGTTGATGGCATCAAAAGATAAAAGTCTCATTTGCCAATCACATCTCCTAAACAGGAAAACAGTTTAAGTGCCAGGCAGAATCCAGTTTATAAATGTTCAGATGTGCTCCAGATTACGCACTCAGGAAATCTAAGTTACGTGTTCTTCTAAGGGAAATCTTAAAAGGAATAATTATCAAAATGATATTGTGCTGAATCTTTCCAGACTGTTACTGTGCTCACAAGATTCTCTGGTGGATCTGTTCCCATTCTCACTGGCTACTCAAGGCTGGCTATGCCGCTCTCTTTTCCTGACATCTAAGTTGCCTTAATGGTACAATGGCTTTCATTTGCTTTTCATGTCAGATTCAAACTTGAAGAGTCTTCTGGTATTTGTTCATCAAGGGGGAAGGCAATTTTCTCCCTTGCTCTCCTGCTGTTTCACTGGTGTATTGTGAAGGGGAAGCGCACAACTGTCTTCCACTAGTCCCACAGAGCCAGCCCTGTTTGCCCTCACAGGTCCGCGTTAGACAATATTTTCTGTTATCAAACTGAGTAATAGAAACACGGTTGGTAAGAGGATTATTAATCATATGAAAAGTAGCTCAGAAACACGCAAATAGGGGGTAAAAGACTGAAGGTGAACATTACTGTTATCTTCCAATATCTGAAGGATTGTTGAGTGAGAGAGACGTCGTATTTATCATGTTAACACCAAACAGCAGGCTGCTGGGTGTGTGCCGGCCACCGCGTGGGCTGCAGCGCACCGGACTCCTTTGTCCACGGGACTCTCCAGGCAAGAATCCTGGAGGGGGGCGCGATTTCCTCCTCCAGGGGGTCTTCTCGCCCCGGGATCGAATCCACATCTGTTGCATCTCTTGCCTTGGCAGGTGGATTCTTCACTACCGCGCCACCAGGGAAACTAGGTCTTAGCCCAGAAGGAGGAAAAAGACCAACAGTCGCAGCTGTCCCAAAAGAGAAAGCACTGTTTGGTAAAGAATTAAGCCTGGTTCGGAAAACAAAGCAGGAATATCACAATCGGGAAGAAGCTTTTAATCCTGGGAAGCGCACAACTGTCTTCCACTAGTCCCACAGAGCCAGCCCTGTTTGCCCTCACAGGTCCGCGTTAGACAATATTTTCTGTTATCAAACTGAGTAATAGAAACACGGTTGGTAAGAGGATTATTAATCATATGAAAAGTAGCTCAGAAACACGCAAATAGGGGGTAAAAGACTGAAGGTGAACATTACTGTTATCTTCCAATATCTGAAGGATTGTTGAGTGAGAGAGACGTCGTATTTATCATGTTAACACCAAACAGCAGGCTGCTGGGTGTGTGCCGGCCACCGCGTGGGCTGCAGCGCACCGGACTCCTTTGTCCACGGGACTCTCCAGGCAAGAATCCTGGAGGGGGGCGCGATTTCCTCCTCCAGGGGGTCTTCTCGCCCCGGGATCGAATCCACATCTGTTGCATCTCTTGCCTTGGCAGGTGGATTCTTCACTACCGCGCCACCAGGGAAACTAGGTCTTAGCCCAGAAGGAGGAAAAAGACCAACAGTCGCAGCTGTCCCAAAAGAGAAAGCACTGTTTGGTAAAGAATTAAGCCTGGTTCGGAAAACAAAGCAGGAATATCACAATCGGGAAGAAGCTTTTAATCCTGGATAACTGCTAGGGAATCCTCCGACTCGTCTTTGATTGGGTTGTCCTCTTCGATTTCTCACCCAGTTACTGGCCACCGAACTGCACCTTCCACCTGCCCTCATCAGATAGCCAGCTTATGCAGCAGAACTTTTTGCTCCTATTCATTCGCCAACAAATTGTCTCTGTTCCAGACAGCGTTACCCTCGCCAGTACACAACCATAAGCAAGCTCAGGTCTGCGACTTCCTACCCACCTCAAGGGGCGGCTGTGAGGAATAAATTAGATCATTGTGCATTCAGCATGGCTCCTAGCACATAGTAATTACGAAATACTGTTTGCTCTCATTAGCCATTATTATTGCACCCCAACTCCAGATCACTGTCTCCAAGAGGCAGGCATGCACTAATCAGACCCAGGTTTGGTTGACTCCCTGAAACCATTACTCTCTTAGGCGTGCAATTATTTCCAGCTGTTTTGAATTTGCTGAGAGACTTTTGGATACACCATAGAACTGTAAGGGGTCCACGTAGGAGGATCATACCTGTAAAAGGTGAAGGTCTGCTGAAGTTGGTATTGAACCAGGCTCTCCTGCATTGCAGATGGATTCTTTAATAGCTGAGTGTCCAGGAAGTCCATACTCCATCTAGAAGTCTTCAAAGATACAAGACGACCATTTGAGCAAAGAGAACGTCAGGTCTACTATGGATCGCCCAATCTCTCTGGCCAGGTTTAGATCAGAATCAGATCAGAAAGTGACATGAACACTGGGAGATTCCTTCCTTAAAAATGAAAGGAACAACAAACCCAAGCCTCAGACATTCAATAATCAACCTGTACTCTGTGAAAGTGACAGGGATGTGAAAGACAAAGGAACTGAGAAATAGTCACAATTTCAAGCTTAATGACTGAACGCAATATGGGATCCCAGACTGGATCCTGGAGCAGAAGACAGACGTTACATGAAAACTTGGTGAAATTCTAATACAGTCTGTAATTTAGCCCACCAGCGTTGTATCTTCATTATATTTCCTGAGTTTGGTCATCATATTATGGGTATGTAAGGTGTTATAACATAGTGGGCATCCACACTATCTCTATAAATTTTCTATAAGTCTAAAACTATTCTAAAAGAAAAAGGATAAAAACAGTAAAATATAAAATAATAAAACAAAATTTTTTAAATTTTAATAAATGTTCCTTCTGAAAGTTTCCTGCATTGGAGATACTAGGTCTATGATTTGCAGCTGTAGGTGAGAGAAGACTATGCCGAGAAAAATAAGTTCTCACCCACAAAACCAAAAGATAGGTTTACATATCAGTTTAAACCCGCCTCTTCATTAAAATGCTCAACTCAGGCAAAGGAAAAAAAAAAGGATAAGCAAGCCTAGATGTCTGTGAGCATGCTCAATCAGTCATACTGAAGCCCACAAGGCTACTCCATCCATGGAATTTTCCAGGCAAGAATACTGGAGTGAGCTGCCATTTCCTTCTGCAAGAGATTTTCCAGGACCACCCCCTCAACCTCCCACCGTGGGTCTCCTGCATTGACAGGCAGGTTCATCACCACCAGGAAACCCTGGGAAACCTTAACACAAATATACAAAGATCAACAGTTTCCCAGGAAGAAAGCAATTAGAAAATATAATGGAAGAAAAATTATTAACAAGAGTAACTCTAATCGTGGACTAACTAACACGGCACAAACATTTATAGATCATGGAATTTTCCAGGCAAGAATACTGGAGTGAGCTGCCATTTCCTTCTGCAAGAGATTTTCCAGGACCACCCCCTCAACCTCCCACCGTGGGTCTCCTGCATTGACAGGCAGGTTCATCACCACCAGGAAACCCTGGGAAACCTTAACACAAATATACAAAGATCAACAGTTTCCCAGGAAGAAAGCAATTAGAAAATATAATGGAAGAAAAATTGATTAACAAGAGTAACTCTAATCGTGGACTAACTAACATGGCACAAACATTTATAGAAGTTACACAGGTTTAACACTGGGAAAGGGGGAGTACTTACTCCATGGAGTAAGTATGTCATGCTTGGAGAGGAATGTTCTGGTTTCGGCCTTGAGGAAGGTCAGAAGCTCTCAAGTGGACAGAGGAAGCTATCAAAAGGAAAACAAAAACAAAAAAAAACCAGCTTAATATCTTAGTCTCATTTATTTGGGGGCCTATTTAATGTTTTTATATTGTTGTTCAGTTGCTAAGTCGGGTCCGACTCTTTGCGACCCCATGGACTGCAGCACACCAGGCTTTCCTGTCCTTCACTGATTTTTTGTTTTTAGCCTCCATTTATTACACATCAAATACTTTGTCCAAAGCATGCATAATTGTTTCCGTGGACACAACCAGAGATAAAGTAGCCTGCTGCATTACTTTTGTTGTGAAGTTTTAATGGATGAATCTCAACTCTCCCCATGAGTTTACATCGTTAAAAATAGGAGTAATTTTTACATAGTCTCAAGATGCCTACTCCAATCCCTATCATTCTGATTTGCTGATACTGAAACCTAATATCCTAAATTATTTGCTAAGGAACAATTAGCAACAGATAGGCATTATTTTCCATTTTATAAGAACTTTTATCCTCCTACTCCATTTTTATCCAGTCTCGGTATTATAGTATATACAAAGTATTACAGTTTATATAAAAGAGTGGTTAGACTGACTCGATTTGTCTTGATCTTTTCATTTTTAAAAAAGCTCTTCATATGGAGTTTATTATCATGAAATCTGTTTCACATTATTAAAACCAGCAGGGTAAGACATTGACAATCACAGAATAGTTATAGTTTATTTTACATTATGGTTTAAAATGCCACCTTAGTCCTTTATCTCTAACATCCTTAAAGATATGAGATTTTCTATAATATTAAAATTCTAAGTACTACTAGTATATATTTTAGTTTCCTCCTTCTTAGATAAATATGTCTGAAATGATCACTTATAAGTTTAAATAGCAAACCTTCCATGTTTAGAGATTTATGACTTCATGTTTGGAAATTAAACATGTTTAGAGATTTGTAATGGAAACTGTAGGCATTATAGTGTCTGAATAAAAGGTGTTCAAAAATTATAAGCATAATATCCAAGAAGGAACTTTTTTGTAATTTGTAATTTTTCCATATCTGCTTCATCATCTACCGATTCAAAAATATACTTATATTATGAAAAGATTAAAGAGTTATGAAGATATTTACTTAACACAGTTCTTTTCATATCTGAATTATCTCTCCAGCTGGGTAGTGATAGCTGGAGAGTCGAATTGTGGCAGACGTGTTGTAAATATTTTTATTTTGATGATTTATTAAAGCTGCTCTACTCTTCATCTAGTCTGAAGCAAGATCCCACAGAGCATGGGTTAAATAGGAAGGGAAATCATCAAAGCATATACAACACTGAAAAAGCAAGAAGTTAGAAATGAAAGAATTACCCATCGGCAGCTGGAAAGTCAAGAGCAAACAGGAAAAGGAGAAAAGTGAAAAGTTAAGTAAGGAGACGGGGACTTGAAGGCACTAATCATTCCCAGGTGAGTGTAGCCCGGCTGCAGCATCATGCACCATGACTCAACAGGAGATTCTCAAACCTTCATGGCCCTCTGCCGATGCTGAGTCGCTGCATTCGTGTCCGACTCTGTGCGACCCCATAGACGGCAGCCCACTAGGCTCCCCTGTTCCTGGGATTCTCCAGGCAAGAACACTGCAGTGGGTTGCCACTTCCTTCTCCAATGCATGAAAGTGAGAAGGGAAAGTGAAGTCGCTCAGTCGTGTCCGATTCTTAGCGACCCCATGGACTGCAGGCTACCAGGCTCCTCCATCTGTGGGATTTTCCAGGCAAGAGGATTGGAGTGGGGTGCCATTGCCTTCTCCATTCATGCCCTCTACCAAGTGTGTAAAATACACATGAAAGAAAACCAACACTGTCTTCTGGGACTTAACGCTCAATATCCCTGGTGGCTCAGAAGGCGAAGAATCCACTTGCAATGCAGGAAACTCAGGTTTGATCCCTAGGTGGGGAAGATCCCTGAGAAGGAAATGGCAACCCACTCCAGTATTCTTGCCTGGAGAATCCCATAGATGGAGAAGCCTGGTGGGCTACGGTCTATGGGGTCGCAAAGAGTTGAACACAACTGAGTGACTAACACACACACAAACACA
>SJXQ01012863.1:525851-553726 GCA_006408695.1 Aepyceros melampus
CCCATCACTTCATGGGAAATAGATGGGGAAACAGTAGAAACAGTGTCAGACTTTGTTTTTTTGGGCTCCAAAATCACTGCAGATGGTGACTGCAGCCATGAAATTAAAAGGCGCTTACTCCTTGGAAGAAAAGTTATGACCAACCTAGATAGTATATTCAAAAGCAGAGACATTACTTTGCCGACTAAGGTCCGTCTAGTCAAGGCTATGGTTTTTCCTGTGGTCATGTATGGATGTGAGAGTTGGACTGTGAAGAAGGCTGAGCGCAGAAGAATTGATGCTTTTGAACTGTGGTGTTGGAGAAGACTCTTGAGAGTCCCTTGGACTGCAAGGAGATCCAACCAGTCCATTCTGAGGGAGATCAACCCTGGGATTTCTTTGGAAGGCATGATGCTAAAACTGAAGCTCCAGTACTTTGGCCACCTTATGCGAAGAGTTGACTCATTGGAAAAGACCCTGATGCTGGGAGGGATTGGGGGCAGGAGGAGAAAGGGACGACAGAGGATGAGATAGCTGGATGGCATCATGGACTCAATGGATGTGAGTCTGAGTGAACTCCGGGAGTTGGTGATGGACAGGGAGGCCTGGCGTACTGCAATTCATGGGGCACAAAGAGTCGGACACAACTGCGCGACTGAACTGAACTATTACGAGACTGACTTTGAGATATTTTCCAAGGTCACAAAGAGACACAGGACATGGCATTTTGAACAGTGCAGGCTGGTGTGATGGATGTATTCTTATAGCATTTGGTAGAGCTATCCTGGGGACTGACCAGTTCTGATCCCTTTGCAAAGACCTACGCATCGGAATCCTCCCTTATCCTCCCACTACTGAGCAATGTCACCGATTCTCGGTGAAGTGAACTGGCTGCACCAGCGCCACCTGGGGGAGATCTGGGAGAATGCAGGTTCCTAGGCCCCACTTCTGACTCAACAGATTTGGAGTGAAAAAACTGGGGAATCTATGTTTCTTTAAAAAAAAAAAACAAAAACAAAAAACAAAAAACAACTTCCCACTTGAGTATGATATACAACCACGTTTTAGAAGCACTTTTCTACATATCCATTCTTCTGGGGATGGAAAAGTAGGACAGCTATTCAAAACTTATCAATTCCCAAAATACTTCTGTCACTAGATTTATCAGGAAGCCTGATAATTTCTCTTTTATAGTATTAATAGTTCTTTTAACTTTAGGCACAGGCTACCCTCTACCTAAAGCATAGCAATGATTAATCATCAACCATAAGATAAAGAGAAACCTCCTCTCTGTGGCATACCTGGTTCACCATGATCAGATTACTGCCTACCTGTCCATTCCTATTTGTCTCAGAACCTATTTCTCAATTCCTTTCTCCCCTGCCTGAAGCCCAGTGATGAAAAATTATTTACTGTTCTGCTAACGCTCCACATTGGCTCAGCTCTGAGCCCTTGGTACTGCTCAGCTGTGTGTACCCATACCTCTTACACCTGGAAAATAATCTCATAAAGGATGCCCTGATTTAATCATCAACCATAAGATAAAGAGAAACCTCCTCTCTGTGGCATACCTGGTTCACCATGATCAGATTACTGCCTACCTGTCCATTCCTATTTGTCTCAGAACCTATTTCTCAATTCCTTTCTCCCCTGCCTGAAGCCCAGTGATGAAAAATTATTTACTGTTCTGCTAACGCTCCACATTGGCTCAGCTCTGAGCCCTTGGTACTGCTCAGCTGTGTGTACCCATACCTCTTACACCTGGAAAATAATCTCATAAAGGATGCCCTGATTCCTTCCTATACTCTCCTTTTCCCTTATAACTATGTTTTACACAGATTTCTGCTGAAGCCTCTCTAAACTTACTGGACTTACTTGTTAAAATGCTCCACTTCTGAGGTCTGAAAATGAACTTTAAGTAGTTCCCTCCTTCCCTCAAAAAGAAAAAGTGAGCGAGAAGGCAAGAGTGAGAGAGTGGAGGACAGAGGGGGAGAGAGAGACAGCAATGTTAACGGAAGAATCTTAACAATGAGTAAATCTCGGTGAAGGATTTCTATAGGACTGAAATTTTTCAAAAGGAAAAGTTAAATGCCTTTAGTGGCCTACCTTTGTGTAAGTTTTGGAATACAAGAACCATCACACTCATCTTTTATTGCCCATATCTAATTTTCATTAGCTACGGAATGAATCAGTGAGTGGGAGGGAAGGACACATTAGTATCTTGATCTCTTCTGATGCATGAGCTGAATTTTACCTCATAGAAAATAGTTTGAATTCCAGCTGAGGCTGGAGGGTCAGAGACAGCTGACTTTCTAAGCTGTCGAGACTCTCTGCTTCTGAAGGGTAGGAGGTGCTAGCAACAGTAAAGTTGGGGTGAACTGTCCCCCAAGCAAACCTCAGTGCAAAATGTGTTCCCTATGTCAGGCCCCATGCTTATAGAATTCTTTTTTTTTCCCTAGTAGGGGCTGAGAAAGAGTTACACACCCTCAAAAATGCATCTGTCTGTTCATTTAGAATTTCAGTTTTTACACAGCAGAAATACTTGAAGGTTACAATGATCAAATTTTTAATTTTATTCAAACACTCTGAGTTTAATTTAATTACTTACAACAAAAATAAGTGCCTGCCAGCAACCTACAAGTTCAACTTTCCCAACATCTTACATTTTTATTTCTAGCAAAATAATAATTGACCTTTGCAAAAAAAAAATTAATAATGACTCTAGTTCTATCTTTTGATGGTGCTAGCTGTGCTAAGGAGACACATCATTCCCTGTAAACTGGAGGGCCCATTCTACAAATGAGCTTCCAGTTCTACTCATGTCTTAATTTGGAAGCAAACTGTTTTATCAGGGTGTTTCTGGGGAGTTAGAAACACATGGGCCTTCACCTCATGAGTCTTCTCCTTACATCCTCATTCCCTGTCACCTGCTCCAGGGCATAACAAAGCCCTCCTTTCACTCTGTGTCTTCTTCAAATCAGAAGAAAGTGGCATGTGGGTTACACAAAGTATCATAAAGAAAGTTAGACACCATCTGAGGTGAAAAAAAAATTTAAAACACTTGTTTTACAAAGTCTAAAGAAAAAGATCAATTTCTTATCTTTACTTTAAAACAAAAACAAAAACATATCTCAGATATTAAAAGTCCATTCTCAGGTTAAAGAAGGCTCAGGGCAGTCACCAAATAAAACACTTAGTTGACAGTAGCAGTAATAATGTATTTTGGTTTCCTTTAGTCTTTTTTTTTTTTTAAGCTAGTTGTTAACAAAATGGAATGCCCAGTTTACAGTGTAAGCAGGCTTTGTGTTGACAATGAGATATAGAACTTCTAAGATGAGCAATCCATGAAAAATAGTTTACTTCAGGACGTGGTCAAGGGCAGCTTAATTTAAGCTTTCTTCTCCCACTTGGTTAGTCATTAAACTCAGGAAAGTATTTTGGAATTGGATCTGAGAAAAAGATACTCTGGCCAACATCATAAAGCTGGTTATTTAAAGAGATGCTAAAAGGTTCCAAAGGAATAGGAAACCAGGGCTATTCCGTGATACTTGAAAAATGCACTCTATCTTCTTAAGCGTAGCTCTGAAATCGCTGGTTTGAAGTAGAGCATATTTTATGGACATTATACCACCTCAAGTGCCATGCAGCACACAGAAAGGATTATGGATTTCCTCTTCAGCGGAGCATTAAATGGTCCCCTAAATAGCAATTTTCTAAAAGAGCAAATATATGTGGCGTATCCCGCATATGTTTTCCTGACACTGCAGGGTCTGTCCGTAATACAGACTGCATGACACAGGTTACAGTTTCTAGTTCATATGGGAAAAAATCTTAGTTTTACCACTAAAATGAAGGCAGTTAATTGAGGATACTTAAAAGCAAAGAATGAACTCTGTGCAAACTTTCAAGAATACTAGATTGTTAAGTTTATTTCCTTCGTCAGTCTCTTGCTAGTAACATCAAGGATTCCTTTCGTCCTTTGCTGCTCTTTCTAACTAGAATATTTAACACGTCCATTTCCACAGCCTGTTAGGCTTCATGCCCCAGTTCCAATACTGCCCCCTCCATTGAAACCCTTTTATTTACCCCAGCCAAAAGCAATTGCCCCTTTACCCAGACCCCTTCGTCACTATTTTCACTTTTCTAATTTGGATGTTGCATTTCACTCTATAGTACAACTGTGAAAGAGCAAGCCTTAAACTCTATAGATTATAAGCTAGATGAGAGCAAGAACGTTTTATTGATTTTTTGGTAAATTTATCATTTTAATTGGAGGCTAATTACTTTACAATATTGCAGTGGTTTTTGCCATACATTCACATGAATCAGCCTTGGGTGTTCTACAGGACAGTACAATATTTTTTTTTTCAACTTTTTCAGGTTGATGCTACTGCAAAAGGTAAATAGCCAAAAAAAAGTAAAATCAGTACCTTAAAATTCAGATTTTGAAAAAGTTTTGAATTAAAAAGCCAACACAATCAGAAATTTCGTATGCCGTTATAGTGATTCCTAGGCTTCTCATAAAGTAGCCTTGTGTGTGTAGAAGAGTAATATACTCTATAAACAGTCATTAAGACATTAGTAAAGGATGTTTGCTTACCAATGCTCATGAATTTGCAGTAAAGAAGGGAGGTTAGGTACTTTCCAATGACACCTCAGCTCCACACAGTCAGGTACTGGCTAATGATACTGAAAGCCAACTCAAAGAACAAATTCAAGCTAGAAAATCTGCTTATTAAAGTGTAATTATTGTGCAGATACTGCTAACATGGTAAATGTTTTACTACATGTGCAGGGTAAATATTAAGGTGATATGAAGGAAGAACTCCTTTTTTTCTGCTAGATGGTTGATAAACACACTAGCTCTGAAATGTAGAAAATTAAATTGGACTGCATTGTTAATAATATATTTTGAAATGCAAGCTTTGGTGAGAAATGTGTTCTGATGGCACAATTGAAATGATAAGTATCCTGGACTCACAACTAAGGAGTTTTGCTAGAATGGAAATCAACATTATGCTTCCTTCATCAAGAAAATCCTATCGTGGAAAAGAAACTACAACTTCACTAAACAGTGTGCTTATTGACACAATGAATACTGTAACTTTATAAAGGCTAATGCAGGACATTTGGTACTATTTTCTTTATTACATGATCAGATGAAAGCTGCTGATGGCTGACCACAACTGCACACAGAGGTACGACAAAGAGAAATATATAACTACAAAATAAACTTCTAGTGATTCTATAAAGCAAAAATAAATAAAATCCATATCCTGGGATTAAATTTATTTTCAGATAATAATTCCTTAAAAGCCATTAAAAAATAAAAAAAGTTCCAGTTCCCAGGGCTTCCCTGCTGGCTCAGTGGTAAAGAATCCACCTGCCAACGCATGAGACGTGGGTTCGACGCTTGATCCAGGAAGATCCCACATGTCTTGGAACAACTAAGCCCACGTACCACAACTACTGAGCCCATGCTCTAGAGCCCAGGAGCTGCAGCTACTGAAGCCCACACATCCTAGAACCTCTGCTCTTCAACAAGAAAAGCCACGGCAATGAGAAGCCCGCGTACTGTAACTAGAGTGCAGCTCCTGTTCCCTCAAACCCTAACAGCAACAAAGACCCAGCACAGCCAAAATAAATAAATGCAACTTAATTTAAAAAAAAATCTAGTTCCCATTAGATTATAAGTTTCCAGAAGCCAGACCATGTCCTATTTCCTTTAGCCTCCCACAGCGCCAAGGTCAGAAACTTGTGCTTTGTCAGTGTTAACAATTATTTGTTTATTCAAAAATATAATTATGTCTACAGAGCCAATGTTACACAGCTTACATGGCTCTATCTACTTGCCAATTTTAGATTAAAGTCTTCTTGGATCCCATTTCTTCATACACATCCAAATACTTAATACATATCCCAAATATTTCTATCATTTGGGTGAGTCTCCCTAGAAACTTTAGGAATTGATAAAACATATTTGTGATCTACACCACTGATGAGTGAGGTATATTTATATTCAGAAAAATAAATGACTCTCATAGTCTTGATTTTATATGTGCAGAACATTAATGGTAAGAGGGAGGTATTTGTTATAAAGATTTATCAACACTGAGGCTTACTTATCGTGTATACTTACTCAATATCATACTTTTCTTGTGTCAGAAATTCTAATTTAACTACATAACACTTCTAGTAGTGTTCAGGTAGACAAAGCTACTCACAACTACTACATGTTTTCCTTCTCTATTTTCTTTACTTCATACCTTGCTTTATATCAAAAATAAAGTGATTATTCTACAGTTGCTGCTGCTGCTGCTAAGTCGCTTCAGTCGTGTCCGACTCTGTGCGACCCCAGAGACAGCAGCCCACCAGGCTCCGCCGTCCCTGGGATTCTCCAGGCAAGAACACTGGAGTGGGTTGCCATTTCCTTCTCCAATGCAGGAAAGTGAAAAGTGAAAGTGAAGTCGCCCAGTCGTGTCCGACTCCTAGCTACCCCATGGACTGCAGCCCACCAGGCTCCTCCGTCCATGGGATTTGCCAGGCAAGAGCATTGGCGTGGGTTGCTATTGCCTTCTCCAGTAGGAGACTACAATTTAATAACTGCAACACACTCATCAGAAGACCTAAAATGAAAAAGTAATGCAGCACTAAATGCTGGTGAGGATGCAGAGAAATTGAATCTCTCAGCATTGCTGGTGAGAACATAAAATGTTACAGCCACTCTGGAAAACAATCTGGTACCTTCAAATGAAAATAAACATAGAACTACCATAAGACTCAGTATTATCCCAGCGAATTGAAAACTTACATCCATTAACAAAGACTGTACAAGAATATTTATAATAGCTTTATTTGTAATATCCAAAACCTGGACACAACTAATATGTGCCTGAGTGGGTGAATGATTAAACAAACTGGTACATTCATACCATCTAATGCTACCTAGCAATAAAGGCTAAGCTATGTTACATACAACAACTTAGATGAATCTTGAGGGTTTTAGGAGTGAAAAGGGCCAACTGCAAAAAGTCAAAACTGTATGCTTCCATTTGTACAAATAAAATTCTTGGATAATGAAATTTATAGTGATGGAAGACAGATCTGTGGTTACCAGGGTTTAGGGGTTGTGCCTGGAAGAAGATACAGCAGAGGGAGATCTCTGTGATAAAGGAAGTCTTTGATTGCATAAGTGTTTATACTAAATCTACACATGTGATAAAATGATATAGTATCTACTTTGCAAATACAAGGTATCAATATCAAGTTCCTGGTTTTATATTATAATTGAGTACGTTCTAACCATTGGAGGAAACTGGATGAAGGATACTCAGGTCCTTTCGGAACTAACCTTGCAACCTCCTGTGAATCTAAAATTATTTCTAAAACTGGTTAAAATTGACAATACATAAAAATAAAATTTTATAACTATGTAAAATTGTATGGAACTTAATGACAGCAAGCATATACTAGACTCTCTAAGCCATTTGGGTCTATATTGTTGCTCCATATTTGATTTTTAATGTTACTTGTATGTTACCAGTCTTCCCCTGCTGCTGCTAAGTTGCTTCAGTCGTGTCCGACTCTGTGCAACCCCATAGATGGCAGCCCACCAGGCTCCCCCGTCCCTGGGATTCTCTAGGCAAGAACACTGGAGTGGGTTGCCATTTCCTTTTCCAAAGCATGAAAGTAAAAAGTGAAAGTGAAGTCACTCAGTTGTGTTCGACTCTTAGCGACCCCATGGACTGCAGCCCACCAGGCTCCTCTGTCCATGGGATTTTCCAGGCAAGAGTACTAGAGTGGGGAGTCTTCCTCTTTACTAGATTATAAATTTCAGAAAGGCAATGACTACTGTTAGCTTTTTCCACTGCTTAATCTCAAGATCAATGCTTGCATACTTGATGTATTCGGTGAACATCTGTTGAATGAGACAAGTGAAACAGAGCTATTGCTTTAGCATGTATAGGTCGTAACTTATGGTAACAGATGAAAAGATGCCCAGTCTCAGAGCCTGATTGTGAGAATTGCAGGAACCCATATCAAAACATTCTTTCTATCTCCTTAACTGTCCATTTGATCTTATGTTTCATTTACTCAAGTAAGTACAGGCACACAGTCACTCTAACTGTTGCTTATGCAAGTTCTCAAAGCAAAAAATGCCTTGTTAGCTTTAACTATATAACTTGAAACTTTAAAGCACAAAACAGTATTAAAAATATAAAATTCTATTTTTAAAATAATAATTAATATTGACTTTAAAAAGTTGAAACACCATAGTTCAAATACATCAGTACAGCTCTTAGTCTCTCTCACAGAAGGTTAGATAAGACATGAAAAATAACTTGGTGCTATTTTATTATTATAAGCAACTTTATTGTAATATAATTACAACATTATAATAATAGTTTATTATCACTTGGAATCCAAAGAACTCCATAGAAAGCATTTGCATGTCTCAATACAAGCTGTATTTTGTTTTCCTACTCTTAACTATATGAGGATCTTTAGAACTAAAATCTAAAAATATAATTTTACCTAATTTTCTCCTTAGCCCTGTATATGTGAGTTATGTGATGTTCCCCACCAGGAGTCCTCTGGCCAATGCACACTGCCTTCACCAGGGGCCCGAAGGATGTGCACACCAGAATCTTCCATGTCGGCACTGGACAAGACTTAAGTCTGTCCTCCCCACTGGGGACCAAGGCGTCCTCATTGTTGGCTGTGATGTGACAGCACTTTTCGTGAAATCCAGGGCACACTTCCAGACAGGACAAGGCCTGAGTGCTCAGCTTGTGCCAGGAGACCTCAGGATACAGCGCAGTGGATAGATCATGACAAACTGGATTTTAATCAGAGTGGGAGTCCCAGCTCAGCCAGTATCCGCCCTAAGCAAGTCATCAAACCTCTCTGAAAACAGACTGGTGGCTGCCAGGGGCAGTGTGCTTTTCTCATAATATTGTCATAAGGATAAAATGAGATGATGCATGGAAAGTGTTTAGCACAGGGCTTGGCCACTGTTCTTCCACAAAGGTTAGTAACTGTTAGTCATCAGTCATTACTAATGACTGCCAAAATGTAAGATAATGTAAGATCATAAATGATTTGGAAATCACATACTTCTTTTCATGGGTACTTTCTTTTTCACTTCACTATCAACATAGGTTATACCCTCCTTTGTAAACCATACTTCTTAAATTTAATTTTTAGTTTACACATACAGTATGGAAACAAAATGGCTTTCTGGCTTAAAATATTTTCTGATGCAAGGAAAAAGCAACATGCCACACCTAATTCCAGCTGTGAAAACCTGACTGCACACGTCTGCTTGATGATGCTACCATCCTGCCCTGTTTGTAAGGGCCGCCCCTCATCCCAACTGGCACACATAACAGAACTCGATGTCAGGTTGGCCTCCAGTTTGAAACAGAAGCTGCAGCTAATGGACTGCTGAAAAGCGTGAGGGCCACAGCTGTTCAGGGTGGAAATAGCCTCGAACTGAAAGCTGACCACGGCCCTCGTTCAGCTAAGAATTCTTCAGGGCAACTCGAACTTTCAGTGGTTCCTGTGCTAAAACCAAATGAGTAAACTATCAGATGGTTCTGCTGTTGCTAGGAAATGTCAGTAACATAAGCCATGACAAAAAAAGAGGAAACTAAGTGGAAATAGCCTCGAACTGAAAGCTGACCACGGCCCTCGTTCAGCTAAGAATTCTTCAGGGCAACTCGAACTTTCAGTGGTTCCTGTGCTAAAACCAAATGAGTAAACTATCAGATGGTTCTGCTGTTGCTAGGAAATGTCAGTAACATAAGCCAGACAAAAAAAGAGGAAACTAAGAAAAGTAACTTGGAAAACTCTGGCATTGCATTGAATCAGTCAATTTAGATTCAAGAAAATAAGTAGGCTTTTTTTTTTTGGTCAAACCAGAGCCATTTACTAAAGGCCCATAAAAGGTCCATTTTAGTATAAAATCTGCTCACAAAGGAAATGCCAGAGCAATCTTTCCCTTTCAAAGTTACAACTTAGTTCCTTTATAATTAAATGTAAATAGAATCAGATATTTTCTTCTCCTCAACTTACTATAAAGCAATTTTTGTACTAAAAAGATTTTTGTAGAGACCCAATAAAAGATTATATTTTAAAACAGATTTTAAATGAAACCAAAGAATTCTACAACATAATTTTTCATAAATGCATTTCTTAAATTTTTTCTTCTTGAGTATTTGCATATAAATGACTTCTATGTCTGCTTTATGAAATGAAGTAAATAATATAATTAGAAGTAATCTACAGGTATATGGATTAGATTATTAGTGAGGGCTTCTGTTGTTTGAAGGGATGTGTTGATACCCTTGGACTTGTTTAGATGTTACTACCTTCCCCTCAGATCTGTAGCTTTTTATGTGACTGAGAAAAAGAGTCCTGGAGGCTTATCAAGAATGTTATTGTGTGTTTTACTGGAGAATTTGAATTCTACCATGCTTGAATAAAACACCAAAATAACAACAAAGAGAATGACACATTCCCTAAGGTTTGATGAAAGCTAAACCACTGGGAAGTTTTTGTACCAAAAAGAAGGATAAATAAATACAAGTACTAAACTAACATTTGTTCATAGGATGAAGCCAAAGTAAAGAGAGAGCTACTTCTGTCTTAAAGAGTTTGCTCTCTGCCCTGCTCCAGAAATGAGACTTCTTACACCTGTTACTCCCACAGCCCTGTATTTCAAGGTTGACCTTAAATTCTACCTTCTCCATAGAACTGCTCCAGCTAAGTCAATTTCTCTTGTCATCTGAACTTGCCTATACTGCTTTCACTATCATCAGTTTTCACCTGGGACTTAATCATCCAGTGCCTTGATGACGTTATATCACTGTTATTTCAGGGCTTCATTGGTCTCCTACAGTTACTTCCCCCTGTGTTATTATATAAGTTTCTTAGAGGCCAAAGATGTCTCTCTCATTTCTTTTGGGTCTCCTCACCCTGCAATGGCAAACACAGAGCCAGGAACGTAGAAGATAGGGAGTCTAGTCCAGCGGAGCCGAGTCATCCTGATGCTACCACAACTGGACTCCTGAAAATCCTATGAGACCCATGGCTGTAACATTGATGAGAAATTACAGGGTGGTCCTTTTAGGTCAGTGGAGGCATGATATCCTTATAATTCCAGCATACCAATGACAGAGGGCTTCTGAGGTGGCACAAGTGGTAAAGAACCTGCTTGCCAATGCAGGACACATAAGTGACATGGGTTTGATCTCTGGGTGGGGAAGATCCCCTGGAGGAGGGCATGGCAACCCGTTCCAGTATTCTTGCCTGGAGAATCCCATGGACAGAGGAACCTGGTGGACTACAACCCATGGGGTTGCAAAAAGTCAGACATGACTGAAGTGACCTCACTTACTCATTCACTCTCACTCACTCACTCACTCTCACTCACTTGCATACACCTTACTAGGTAGGTATTATTATTTACAAGGAAAGAATCTGAGACAGAGAGCGGGCAAGGAACTCTTCCAGAGTCACACACCTATGGAGCAACTCTGGGATTCATGTCTAGGCAGGCAGAGTTTCATGCTCACATGCAAGGTACATTACTGCTCATAAAATTTACTGCTCAGAATTATTTTTAAGGATTAAACAAATACTTTTAAAATATTTAGTAATACTTGATATAAAATACTAAAATTTTAAAATTGGTTGACATGTAGTAAGTACTCTATAAAAACCCACTGTATTATGTTTACATTATATCATAATTTGGCTCCAAAACTCTTAACAACTAACTTAGGCAGAAATGATCTAGATGATAACTTAATAATGCTGACA
This sequence comes from Aepyceros melampus, assembly GCA_006408695.1. Taxonomy (NCBI): domain Eukaryota; kingdom Metazoa; phylum Chordata; class Mammalia; order Artiodactyla; family Bovidae; genus Aepyceros; species Aepyceros melampus. Next base: position 537,657 of record SJXQ01012863.1, read on the forward strand.
CAATCTCTGTCCAGAGGAGGCTTAAACTCTAAGAGAAATATATATGTATGTTACAAAAAAACCGTAAGCAAACCAATTTTAAAAACGAGGCTAACTGATGAAGAAAAGCCCACTGGAGCTGCAGGTGGCAAGTGTGGATTGCCTTGCCCTACCCAGCTGTCTTATCACATAGAGCTAATGGGCACCCAAAGTGATTCTGGTGTAAATGCTCATAAACAACACTTTTAACACATCTATGCAGCCCACACTTGAACAAGTACCATAGTAGAGTGTGAGACAATACCTAATGAAGAGGTGATGATTGAGAAGCTCAGTGGAAACCAGTGGAGACATATGGGCCCAAAGGGGAGGTGGAGCCCAGGAAGTGCTTCTCAGAGGACGGTGACTTAGCATTCCAAAATAAAGATACCACTAATTCACTTGGAAACTCATCCTCCAGCTCAATCCTCAGTTAAAAGAGGAATAATGACATAGAACAGAAAAACCAATAGTATGAGTAATTTATAAGTTCCAGCATGTTCTCTCAGAAGCCCAAATGTTCTCTACATTAATAACTAAGTCTTAAAAAACCTCCAGCTGTTGTAAGAGTACAGTATACAAATAATAAACCATCACTATTTTCTTTACCATGGTCCTTTTTTTTCTCCTACATAGAGATGAATGGTCCCTGAAATTATATAATGGATACATGTATTCATTCATTCACTCATTCATTTATTCACTCGCTCTACAAACATTTATTGAATATATAATCTACGCACAGTGCTAGGGCTAAGTGGAAACATGTTCATAGTCTAATGAAGACAAAAATGCAACAGACAGGTTTTCCATGAATTGGATACTATAGTAGAGGTAGGCAGGCATCAAGTTGTTATGGAGGGGCCTCAGAAGGGCGTGTGGTCAACAGCACAAAAGGGGAGCATTCCAGACAGGTTTCAGAGAGCAATACTAACTTCCTCACTGTCAAATCTCAAGGCACACTCCTCAGACACTCTGCTGCTTCCAACAGCACCCAATACTGTCTTGAAATTTCCAGTTGCCCAAATTTTCATAGGAGACTCTGATTATTCTGCCCCTAATCTTTCCTGGCTGGCCCTTTTCCTATTCCATTGGATGGCACAAGCCTTTTAATGTGGCTGTTTTATTCTTTCAGTTTGGGCCAGAGCTTCTTATTCTTTGTTGTGTATCAGAATCACTGCAAAATCTTTTAAAAATGTACAGGTGTCCCAGCATACCCTAGACTTGGGTTTGGGGGCCTGCATATATAATCCATGCGCTTTTATTTTTAAGATTCTTATGCCTGTCAGGATGAGAACCACCTACTTAAGCCTACCTATCTCTAACTGCCCCATGTAGAGACTGTTCATTGCTGTATCATTCCCTCTCTCTGGCTTTCCTGCCTCAATTTGGGGCCTGGAAATAGTCATCAGACTGAGAACCTTGGAGCGTGAACTATGCATATATAATATACTTGTAAATGAATTAAGCAATACAAAGAAAAATTCTTTCTTGGTCCAAGTTTTATAAATATGTTAATGAAAAGTATATCCTTTCTCTATATTCATCACTTAAGAAACAAAATACACAGTCTTTGCTGCTGCTGCTACTGGTAAGTCACTTTAGTTGTGTCCAACTCTGTGCAACCCCATAGACGGCAGCCCACCCGGCTCCCCCGTCCCTGGGATTCTCCAGGCAAGAACACTGGAGTGGGTTGCCATTTCCTTCTCCAATGCATGAGAGTGAAAAGTGAAAGTGAAGTTGCTCAGTCGTGTCCAACTTCACGACCCCATGGACTGAAGCCTACCAGGCTCCTCCATCCATGGGATTTTCCAGGCAAGAGTACTGGAGTGGGGTGCCATCGCCTTCTCCAATACAGTTTTTAATGATCTGTTAACCAACATTAAGCAAAATTAATCAAGGCATGTTAACAGAAGCCTTCCAGTTATCTTTAGAATCTGCATTGCATTTGGTATCCTATGTTATTAGTACCGCTAAGCAACAAAATATAAGTCCACTGAGCAATATTTGATCAATGAACATAATTATAAATACATATGAAATTATTAATGAAATAGCAATAGCACTTCCAGAACTTACAACCGGACAATTCACCATTTAATTACTGCCTTCTACCATCAATCTCTCAAAATAGAGTAGTACAAAGTTTTCATTTCATCCTTTCAAAATGCTTATGTAATTTGTTTTAAAGAAATTACTCCTTCAAGTAAAATTAATTCTAATAGCTAAAACACATGTGCAATGTTACCGAATCAAACATTGGGCCACTGTCCCGCGAGCAATAAAGTCATTCTACTGACACTTGGTTGTGGTGAAGAAAAGTGCAGGGCTCAGCAGAGACCAGGCAGCTAATGCTCAAAACACGGAACTCCTAGATGGGTTTCTGGGAAGAGTGTTTAGAGGCAAAGGGAGGGAGGGGAGCTCATATCATGGTGCTTGTGCACAATACTCTGATTGGTTGATGGTGAGGGTCCAGAGGTGGTGCCACAGGTGTTTAATGTTCTCAATCTTCTGGCTCCAGGTGGGGGCCATGTGCTCATGAGGCAATTAACTTCTTCCATCTGGTAGGGTTTTAGTAGCTGTAAAATTACTCAGGAATGTGAATCAGATTGTTGTCTATGTCCTTCATGGAGGAACTAAAGATTCTGTGACAGCTAAATGGATGATTTGTTGTTTAAACTTTTCCTGTTCTCCTGACCCGACTGCTGCTTTTTGTCATTACTATATATTGACGTTATTTCCATCATTAACTCTTGAGCCAGCCTTTTGTGACTCTGGGGAGGCTTGGGAAACTAAAGCTTTTCTACAAACAAGAGGCAGGTGGAGGACATTGTAGAGTCTGTCCTGGGAAAGCCCTATAATGCCTCTTGCTCAGTTACAATACTTGACTGTCCTTTTCTTTTTGGAATAGAACTGCCTGCTGAGAATACTAGCTCTTTCCTGCTCTTCAAAGCTGTCCTTCCTGCCTGATACTGGGTGGGAATCTTGAATAACTGAAAGTTCATTTAATAGTCCCTACTTTGGCACTTGGTGGCTTCCCAGTTGGCGCAGTGATAAAGAATCTGCCTGCCACTGCAGAGACAGAGAAGACCTGGGTTTCATCCCTGGGTCAGTAAGATCCCCTGGAGTAAGAAATGGCAACCCACTCCAGTCTTCTTGCCTGGAAAACTCCATGGATAGAGGAGCCTGGCAGCCTACAGTCCATGGGTTCACAAAGAGTTGGACACAACTGAGCATCACCACCGTCACTCACTTTGGCATTCACACTAATCAATATTCTCTAATTCATCTTTACATTAATAAAAGTAACATTTTTGCCTTCTTAAGAAATGAAAATAAAAACACAAGTGCAAACACAATTACACACCTACATTTTTTGAAAATACTACACTGGGAAAAATATTTCTACTCCTGTGAAACAACACTGCTTCATTAATCACTCTCAAAAATAATTTGCTATTAGAAACATTTTGGTATGCTTTTCTTTCATTTTTGTACCTGAAAGAAATCTCATCTCATAATCATTCTTTCAGACTCTTGCATACATTGGTTTGGTTATAAGCAGACTTCTCCTGAGCTAAAAAATAAAGTATTTCCATTCCCAGAAGATTTAATCTTCTTTAGCCTCTAAATCTTCACTAATATGATAGCCACTACTCATTTTAAATGTGGCTAGTTCAAATTGTGATGTGCTATAAGTATTATGTAAATGCTGGATTTTAAAGATTTAATGAAAAAACTTTAAATATCTCATTAATAGTTTTTATGATTATATGTTGAATAATTTAGACATATTAGGATAAATTAGACATATTACTAAATTAACTTCACTTTTAAAAACTTATATTGTTGGATGAGTTTTGGTAATTTATGGCTTTCAAAGAATTGGTTCATTTCATCTAAATTGTTGAACTGATGTGCACAGAGTTGTTCCTAGTATTCCTACATTATATTTTTAATGTTTGTGAGGTTTAGAGTGATGTCCCCTCTTTCATGCCTAATACTGGTAATTTTTATCTTCTTTCTTTTAACCTTTCTCAGTCTGGCTAGAGGTTTATCAATTTTACTGACTTTTTCAAAGAACCATTCATTTCTCTGTTTTTTTCTGTTGTCAATTTCATTAATTTCTGCTCTTTATTTATTGCTTCAGTCTGTTTGCCTCAGTTTTTAATTTGTTCTTATTTTTCCTATTTAAGGTAGAAACCTAGATTGTTGGTTTGAGACATTTATCATTTTCTAAAGTAAGTATTTAATGCTCTAAAATCTACATGAGGCTAATAGGAAATTTTAAATTACATAGTCCAATAAATTGTGCTGGAATAATTGGATATTCATATGTAAAAGAATTAAACTGAATCCGATTCCTAAACCCCTTTAAAAAGTTAACTGAAAAGGGATTAAAGACTTAAATATAAGACTTGAAACCATGAAATTCCTAGAAAACATAGGAACAAAGCTCCTTGACATGTGTCTTAATAATAATTTTGGGGGGTATAACATCTAAAGCATAAGCAACAAGATTAAAAATGAACAAGTGGGACTAAATCAAACTAAAAAGCTGCTGCACAACAAAAGAGATCATCAAGAATGTGAAAAGATAATCTATGGAATGAGAAAATAATATTTTCAAATCATATATCTGATAAAGGGTTAATAGCCAAAATGAATAAAAGCTCTTACAATTCAATAGCAAAAAAAAAAAAAAATTAAAAATGAGCAAAGGATCCGAATTGACCATTCTTTTTTTAAATTTAATTTATTTTAATTGGAGGCTAATTACAATATTGTAGTGGTTTTTGCCATACATTGATATGAATCAACCATGGGTGTACATGTGTTCCCCAGCCTGAAAACCCCTCCCACCTCCTTCCCCATCCCATCCCTCTGGGTCATCCCAGTGCACCAGCCCTGAGCACCCTGTCTCATGCATCGAATCTGGACTGGAGATCTGTTTCACATATGATAATATACATGTTTCAACGCTATTCTCTCAGATCATCCCACTCTTGCCTTCTCCCACAGAGTCCAATAGATTGTACTATACATCTGTGTCTCTTTTGCTGTCTCACATACAGGGTTATTGTTACCATCTTTCTAAATTCCATATATATGCGTTACTATATGTATTGGTGTTTTTCTTTGCCTTACTTCACTCTGTATAATAGGCTCCAGTTTCATCCACCTCATTAGAACTGATTCAAATGTATTCATTTTAATGGCTTAGTAACACTCCATTGTGTATATGTACCACAGCTTTCTTATCCATTCATCTGCTGATGGACATCTAGGTTGCTTCCATACCCTGGCTATTGTAAACAGTGCTGCGATGAACACTGGGGTACATGTGTCTCTTTCAATTCTGGTTCCCTTGGTGTGTATGCCCAGCGGTGGGATTGCTGGGTCATATGGCAGTTCTATGTCCAGTTTTTAAGGAATCTCCACACTGTTCTCCATAGTGGCTGTACTAGTTTGCATTCCCACCAACAATTTAAGAGGGTTCCCTTTTCTCCACACCCTCTCCAGCATTTATTGTTTGTAGAGTTTTAGATAGCAGCCATTCTGACCGGCGGGAGATGGGAGATGGTATGTCATTGTGGTTTTGATTTGCATTTCTCTGATAATGAGTGATGTTGAGCATCTTTTCATGTGTTTGTTATCCATCTGTATGTCTTCTTTGGAGAAATATCTGTTTAGTTCTTTGGCCCAGTTTTTGGTTGGGTCATTTGTTTTTCTGAAATTGATCTGCAGGAGTTGCTTGTATATTTTTGAGATTAATTCTTTGTCAGTTGCTTCATTTGCTATTATTTTCTCCTATTCTGAAGGCTGTCTTTTCACCTTGTTTATAGTTTCCTTTGTTGTGCAGAAGCTTTTAAGTTTAATTAGGTCCCATTTGTTTATTTTTGCTTTTATTTCCATTACTGTGGGTGGTGAGTCATAGAGGATCCTGCTGTGATTTATGTTGGAGAGTGTTTTGTTTATGTTTTTCTCTACGAGTTTTATAGTTTCTAGTCTTACGGTTAGATCTTTAATCCATTTTGAGTTTATTTTTGTGTATGGTGTTAGACAGTGTTCTAGTTTCATTCTTTTACAAATGGTTGACCAGTTTTCCCAGCACCACTTGTTAAAGAGATTGTCTTTTCTCCATTGTGCAGAAGCTTTTAAGTTTAATTAGGTCCCATTTGTTTATTTTTGCTTTTATTTCCATTACTCTGGGAGGTGGGTCAGAGAGGATCCTGCTGTGATTTTTGTCAGAGAGTGCCTATGTTTTCCTCTAGGAGTTTTATAGTTTCTGGTCTTACATTTACATCTTTAATCCATTTTGAGTTTATTTTTGTGTATGGTATTAGAAAGCATTCTAGATTCATTCTTTTACAAGTGGTTGACCAGTTTTCCCAGCACTACTTCTTAAAGAGATTGTCTTTTCTCCATTGTATATTCTTGACTTCTTTGTCAAAGATAAGGTGTCCATAGGTGTGTGGACTTATCAATCTCTGGTCTTTCTATTTTGTTTTGTTGTTCTATATTTCTGTCTTTGTGCCAGTACTGTACTGTCTTGATGACTGTAGCTATGTAATATAGCCTGAAGTTGGGCAGGTTGATTCTTCCAGTTGATTTTTTTCTTTCTCAAGATTGCTTTGGCTCTTTGAGTTTTGTTTTGTTTTGTTTTGTTTTTGTATTTCCATACACATTGTGAAATTATTTGTTTTAGTTCTGTGAAAAATACTGTTGTTAGCTTGATAGGGATTGCATTGAATCTATAGATTTCTTCATGTAATATACTCATTTTCACTATATTGATTCTTCTGATCCATGAACATGGTATATTTCTCCATCTATCTGTGTCCTCTTTGATTTCTTTCATCAGTGTTTTATAGTTTTCTATATATAGGTCTCTTGTTTCTTTAGGTAGATATATTCCTAAGTACTTTATTTTTTTCATTGCAATGATGAATGGAATTGTTTCCTTAATTTCGCTTTCTCTTTTCTCATTGTTAGTATATAGGAAGGCAAGGGATTTCTGTGTGTTGATTTTATGTCCTGCAACTTTACTATATTCATTGATTAGCTCTAGTAATTTTCTTATCCATCCATTTTCAACAATTATCAATTCATGGACAATCTCATTTAACCTTTGCCCCACTCACTTCCCCCAAAACATGCCTGGATATTTTGTGGAAAAATCCCACACATCAGATAGTTTAATGAGTAAATATTTCATCATGAATTTCAAAAAAATAAACCAATCTTTTTCAAAAACATAACTACAACACTCTTGTCCCTCAGAAAGTAATAATTTTATCAGATATTTTGTCAGTGTTCAAAGATCTCTGGTTGTATCATTATTTTTTAAAATATAAGACTTTTTCTCTATCTTGTTTTTTTGTTCATTTAACATTTCATCATAGACATAATCCCATAGTACTATATAGAGATGTTTAAAAGAGCCTTTTTATATATAAAAGGGCATTTAGTTTTTCCCATGTGAAAAGAAAGCTATCTTAGCAAGACAGGGATTTGCTTGTTTTCCTGATGCACCACTGGCAAGAATCTGAGAGAACCAAATGCTTCCCACACTAGCCACAGAGGAGCCATCCCATAATGAAGTAGTGAGTAATGTACTTCCTACTCTTGACCTGGATGGAAAAGGCAGAGGGACAGGAAAAAGGGAGGAAGACTAAAGAGACAAGCCCATCTCAGTACTCATATAGAGCTAAAATTTGACCAGCTGGGAAGAGAAAAGGAATGTCCACCATTCTCCAGCTACCATTCCATAATTGTGGCCATCTAGTAGTAATTTCACTTTCTGTCTGTTAGTGGACTACCCCATAAGATACTGTTGGACGTGATGGGTTAACATTTACATAGGCTTCTCTGGCACTAAATGTGATGTGTGGAACATCACTTTATTTGTCTGGATCTCATCTATAAATTTTGAGGCTAAGTTATATAATCCCAAATGTTCCTTGAAACACTACCATTCTACATTTTCTTTCAAAATAATTAAAAATTTAAAAATTGAAATCATCAGAATTATTTGTCAATAATTAAAGAAAAAGAATCAAGACTTTGCTCTATGCAGGGAGAATTTCACTTTTTGAAATCAAGAGCAGTAGATTTAAATCAAACATAAAGCAGACTGCTAAAAACAATCTGGCTACAAAAATAAATAAGTAAATAAATATTTAAAATGAGGATATATTTTGTTTGGATTTATGGTAGGCAGTTTAAGTCTTAGGTAAGACTAAATTCTGGGCTTCCCTTGTGGCTCAGCTGGTAAAGAATCTGCCTGCAATGCAAGAGACCTGGATTTGATCCCTGGGTTGGGAAGATCCCCTGGAGAAGGGAAAAGCTACCCACTCCAGTATTCTGGCCTGGAGAATTCCATGGACCGTATAGCCCATGGGGTTGCAGAGTCAGACACAAATGAACGTCTTTCCTTTTACTAAGACTAAATCCTAAGTTTCATAAGTAGCCTTTGGAAAGTCACTTGACTACTCTGGGCCTCTGCCTTGTCATCTATAAAATGGACTTCAAACTTTTTTTTTTTTTTTTTTAGTTTACTAAGAAAATCTATTGCTAGGTCTGAGTTTCCAAAAAAAAAAAAAAAAGTGATAAAGTATAATATTGATAATGGCTGTCAAACAAACAGAGTGACTCCAGTCACAATGCCCTCTGTAACCTCTTAAGAAAGATCTTTATCAAGTTGCTTGATTGGTCTTTTATTGTCTTGTGCCCTCCTCTTAAAATGAACTGGTATCCATTTTGGTTTTATTAAAGCAGAGAAGTTTCTTGACTGAGTCCTGCCATCTCTTTGACCAAAGCCAGTGCTCTACTCTATGTTCAGCTTCTCTGTGAAGTTAAAAATTTAAGAAACAAAAACAGTTGAATGTTCAGAGACAGAATCCATTGAATGTGTAAAATGTGTTACCTACCTAATATCCTCTCAGGCTAACTAGTGCCTTCTTTGAGAAAGAGAAATGGAACCATAATCTCTACTTTGAAACTACATGGTTTTTCTGCAAATGAAGCCATAAGCACAAAGTTGCAACTTTACAACACTTCTGAGGTGCACATATGAAGATCTAAATTTATAGTGTGCCCCCTTGTTTATGAGGAGTCATAGTAGAGGAAGGTGGAATGAGTTTGGCAACACTCATGTGACTCAAGACTGTGAGATGTTTATAGGAATCCAACCTCTGCTGAAAGGAAGGAATACTTAAGTAAAGACTTGGCTTTAAATTCCAGTTCTAAAATTTTCACTTTCTTGTGTGTAAAATTCAACAATAATCCCTATCTCACCTGGCTGATATAAAGATTCACAGTAAATTCTCAATGAATGTTCCTTCACACATATTCATCCTTTTAGCACAGGACAAGGAAGTGAGAAGATGGCTCAGTAGCTAAAGAACCCGCCTGCAATTCAGGAAACACAGGAGATGTGGGTTCAATCCCTGGATCAGGAAGATCCCCTGGAGAAGGAAATGGCAACCACTCCAGTATTCTTGTCTGGGAAATCCCATGAGGATCCTGTGGGCAGTCCATAAGGTTGCAAAGAGTTGGTCACAATTGAATGACCAAGTACAGCACAGAGAGAAATTCCAGGGGCCTAGCACTGATTAATTACAGGTTGGATGTTGTTAATGGGCCACCACTTTAAATAGTAGGATGGGGGGCTTCCAACAATAAAGAAGACATGGTTGGTTCTTATAAGAGGTGACAAGTAAATCCTTCCCAAGAATACTATGGGGATAGGAAAGTGGCAAAGATTACCTACGTATAAGTGGAATCTAATTGTGACTAAACAACAAAATCATGAGAAAACATTAGCAAACCCAAATAGATGCACATTTTACAATGTAACTGGATTGTACTCATAAAAAAGATCAAGGTCAAGAAAGACAAGGACTGAGGAAGTGTTCCCAATTAAAGCAGCCTAAAGAGACAGGGCACCTAAATGCAATGTGTGATCTTGGAACAGATTCTGGGCTATGAATAATAACTATTAATATAATAACATTATAGAAATTACTGACAAAATTTGATTATGGACTCTGAATTAGATAATATAATTTTATCAATGTTAAATTTCCTGATATTTATAATTATACTGCAGTTATGTAAAATAGGGCTTCCCTGGTGGTTCAGCTGGTAAAGAATCCACCTGCAATGCAGGAGACCTGAGTTCAATCCTTGGGTTGGGAAGATTCCCTGGAGCAGGGCATGGTTACACTCAGTACTCTGGCCTGGAGAATTCCATGGACTATATAGTCCAAGGGATCATAAAGAGTCAGACACAACTGAGTGACTTTCACTTCACTATGTAAAATAATGTATAGTTCTTAAGAAATACATACTAAAGAATTTATGGGTAAAGGGGAACAACATCTGTAACATAATCTGAAATATGAGGGGGGACTGTTAAAGTAAACAGAGCAAAATGTAAATTAATTGGTCAATATGAGTAAAGTATGAATCATTGCAACTTTTCTCTAGATTTGAAATTAAGTAAAAATATTAAAATGGGGTAAGAGACAAAAAGAGAACAGTACAGAGCTATAACAAAGCGTACATAACAGGTATACTTGACAACTTGGGTGAAAAAGGAGAGTAAGAGAAGACTCAACAGAAGAACTGACATAAGCTGTGATATGAAGAATAAATCATTTTTTCAGTTGAAGTAGTACAGTGAGAGGACAATGTTACAAAGGGATTAGCTTGTATATAGTCCTGGAGTCAAGTAGCAAGAGCATGATGGATTTGAGTAACTGAATATACAGGAGGGGAGGGGGTGGACAATGATGATCAACAAAAGTGAAAATGTAGGCTACATCCAGATCATATTGGGCCTTTGGGGTAATGAATATTTGAGAGGAGGCTTGGATGGAACTGTGGTCCTGACAACAATAGGCACTTGCACTTGCACCAGGAGGGGGATAGATCAGGAGCCCCAGAAGCATCCAGGGGAAGCACTCTCCTACCTACTGGGCCACATGCTCCCCTCCTCTCCACAGAGATGCCAGGCAGCTGGGCAGCACTAGCAGAGGGATCCTGCCACAACACCACCTAGCTGGCAGGAGTTTTTTCCTAGTGGACCAGAGAATTCATTCTACAGAAAAACACTGGACAGCCAGGTGGCACTGGCAGTGGAAACCCCACCATAACAAGTGGAATAGCTCATGAAGCAGTCCTGGTTCCTGAGAGGCCTAAGACTACCATCCACCCGTGAAAAGTGGAAGTGAAAGTGTTAGTCACTAGACATGTTTGACTCTTTGTGACCTCATGGACTGTAGCCCGCCAGCCTCCTATGTCCATGGGATTCTCCAGGCAATATTGAAGTAGGTTGCCATTTCCTTCTCCATGGGATCTTCCCGACGAAGGGATTGAACCCATGTCTCCTGCATTGCAGGCAGATTCTTTACCACTGAAGATCTCTTTATCCCTGCAGGCTGGAGACTCCCTTCACCCACCTAGAGAGGCACTTTCTGCCGTCTCAGACAATATCAACAGGGATCAGTGTGAGCCCCAGTGAAATCAGACCAAACAAACCAAAGGTGCATGCTCAGTTGCTCAGCTGTGTCTGACTCTTTGTGACATTGTAGCCCACCAGTCTCCTCTGTCCATGGGATTTCCCAGACAAGAATCCTGGAGTGGATTGCCATGCCCTCCTCCAGAGGATCTTCCTGACCCAGGGATCAAACCTTCATCTCCTGCATTACAGGCAGATTCTTTACCACTGAGCCACCTGGACAAATTGCATTATAAAATATCAGAAAATGAAATTGTCATTGGATGTACAGCCCACAAAAGTAGAATAGGACCTGTGTGCTAAAACTAAACAGAGTGACTGCCTGCTACAATAAGAGATTCAAATATTACCCAGAGTCTTCTACTATATAGTCAAAATGTCCAAGAAACAATAGAAAATGACCCCTCATACCAAGAACCAAGAAAAGCATAAACTGAGTGAGAAAAGAAACTGAACTAATCAATATCAAGAAGAACCAGATGTTAGAATTATCTGGCAAGTATTTTTAAAGCATCCATTTTTAAACAAATATCAAAATAAAAAAATCTCAGCAAAGAAATGGAATTTGTAATAGAAATAATACAAAAAAGGAAAAGTACAGTGATTGAAATAAAACTCATTGGTTTGACTCAATAGTAGAATGAAGATGATCCAGGATAAAATTATTGAACTTATAGTCAGAATTTACCCAGTCTAACCTACAGAGAGAAAATAGATTAGAAAAAAGAAGAAAAAATAGATCTTTAAGGATCAACAAACAATGGCCAAATATTCAAAGTTCCTATTATCAGAGTTCCAGAAGGAACAAGTAGAGTTAAAAGATTATCAGAAGAAATAATGACTGGAAACTTTTTGAATTTGGCAAAATTGCTAAGCCTTCAGATTCAAGAAACTGAATGAATCTCAAACAAAAGAAATCCATGCCAAAACACATAATTTAAACTTCTAGAAAGTCATGACACAATGTGATTGTAAATTTTATATGCTATTTTGCTTCAGAATCAAGAGACAATGGGTAGTGGGGACTCTGCTGAAGTGGAGAGTACACGTGGCCATCTAAAGGGGTAGTTCCTGTTCAGCTCTAGCCGGTTATATCAATATATGGTGAATTCAGACCTAATTTCTTTATCTGAGAAACCATAACCTTAAGTGAAAGCAACTAATTATTTACATTTTAAGTCAGTGTGCCAGCTTTGTAGCAAGAGAAATTGGTGACTTTGGAACTAGACCTGAGTTTAAATCTTTACCATACAATCTTGGCCAAGGCCATAAACTCTCTGAGTCTCTAGGTCTTCATCTATAAAACATTTTAGTAAAAAAATCTGACTCTATTTTTTGGAAGTTTGAGTGTGGACAGCTTTGAGACCTCACCCTTCCCTTTTCCCCTTCTGTCTCATATCTAGAAAAGCTAACAAGGAAGTCAATATGGTCCCTCCTTTAATACCCTATGCAAACTATGCAAGCCCCTGCCTATGAGTAGAAACCCTCCCATGAGCCCACCCCTAACCACAATAAAAATCCTGAGCCAGGGCTTCCTTGGTGGCTCAGTGGTGAAGAATCTGCCTGACAGTGCAGGACATATGGTTTTGATCCCCGGTCTGGGAAGATCCCTGGGCTTCCCTGGTGGCTCAGACAGTAAAGAGTCTGCCTACAGTGCATGAGACCTGGGTTTGATTTCTGGGTTGAGAAGACCCCTAGAGAAGGGAATGGCAACCCACTCAGGTATTCTTGTCTGGAGAATTCCATGGACAGAGGTGCCTGGTTACAGTCTCATGGCTACAGTCTATGGGGTCACAAAAAGTCAGATATGACTGAGCAACTAATACATACACTGGGAAGATCCCACATGCTGAGGAGCAGCTATGCCCATGTGCCACAACTATTGTGCCTGGGCTCTAGAGCCCAGGAAACACAAGCGTTGCAACTACTGAAGCCTGCGTGCTCTAGAGACCATGCTCAGCAACAAGAAAACCATTGCCATGAGAAGCCCATGCACCGCAACTAGAGAGTAGCCCTGCTCAATGCAACTAGAGAAAGTCCATGCAGTAACGAAGATCCAGCACAGCCAAAAGTAAATATATTTGTAAAATTTAAAAATAAATTCGCAAGTCAGTGTCCTTCTGTTATCTCAAGCAATTTTCAAACCAGCTTGGAGAGCCTGCCTTGTTGTTCCCAGAAACCTTATTATGTGAGTAATAAACCTTTTAATAACCTCTTGGGTTGTGTGTGTGATTATCAGTCTCTACATCTAGACAAAATTTTGAGTGAAGTTCTACCCTGTATTTGTAGGGTACCCCAGCAAGTGGAGATAATATTTATACTGTAAAGTTCCTGTGAAGAATAAATAATGTCTGAAAGATCCCTGGCCAACAATATATGCTCAACAAATAGCAGCTACCATGGTGACAAGTATTAGTGAATAGAAGTTTCCCTAGGCCTTCTTTCCGCTTTTCAAAAAAACATGCTCTTTCTTTTATTCAAAAACAGGTGAGCATTTCAAAGGGTATCAGGCGTAGGGACTGGCTAGAAGCAAGACCAGACACTAGAGATTATAACTGGTATGGCCTGCTTGCAAGTTGTTTTAGATGTTTCCAATATATGCCTTCAAATTTGTTCTGCTATACTCATTCAGAATACCTAAAGAAATCTTGAAACAAAACTGACCCACAGATGGGTTTTATTTGGCCTGTACAGTATTTTAAAAATATTTTTGTATTAGTTGCCAGTATTTTAAAATCAGGAGATGTCATATGAAAATCCGGATTTCTGGCTCTCTTGAAACTTTGGAAAGAGCTACATAAATCTACTCATAATCCTGTTTGCTTCTAATTTTAAATGGAATGTGAACTCTCCATTCAACTTGAGTCCCCATGATAATAGTTCTATCACTAAGGCCCAATGTCAAATGTCATTTATCATTATAATTTAACAATTCATTTTTCTAATAATTGAGAATTATTTTTCCATACCACTTTATAACAAAAAATAGGAAATGAAAGATACTAATAAGAATGTTACATTTTTCAAGAAAAATAGAAAAGCAGTTAAACCCAGGCTGCTATACTCAATGATATTGATATAATCTTCCTGATGGTTCCACATAACCATCATGAGGATGTCTGTTTTACTTCTTGGTTTACAGATGAAGATCCTCAGATTCCCTGAGGAAGTTTCATAAAAAATTTTAATTATTACACATTGAGATGGCAGTAGGTACCTATAAGCCAAAATTACTGGTAGAGTCAATGAAATATTTCTGTTTTTAATGACAGTTATCAGAGAAGCTCAAAGTTACTTCCTATATGTGATTAGACAATAATTCAAATAGAAGATCTCATGGGGCACTAGTGAAATAAGACTTTCTTGCAACATATTTAATAACTGTACATATCAACTATTTTGAGACATTTCAAGCAAATAAGAGGTAAATTATTTTTATTGTTCATTGTTCCTGATTTATGATTTAATTTTACTTAATCCACTTCTCAACACCCAAACGTATATTCACTATATTTTACTGATTTACTTTTTATCAAATTTTGGACTAAAAGAAGTTTCGTATAAAAAAATCAGAGATTTTAAGATTCTTGGATTTCTGGTCCAGGGGATATAAATTGTCCAGGTGTTGCAGGGAAGTCCCAGGGCAAGACCTGTCCAAAATATGACTTCCAACAATGTGCTATTATGGATGGAATCCTGTATCTCAGTCTTTTAGATTAAAATATAGAAGTTACCTACAAAATGTAAACCTAATAAGGTTAGGAATTATTGGGCATCTTTTCAGAATCATACATCCTAAACCAATATGACCTAGAACTCTTAGATAGCAATTTTAATAGGAATTATGGACAAAGCCAAAAAATATGATTTTTTAAAATTTAACATCTTACAGTTAAGAAAAAGCATAAAAGTTATTTAGTCCAGCTTCTTCCAAATGTATTACTGATTCTATTTCAAAATTTCAAAACAAACTAACCAAAAAAGCCATATTTAAAATAATTTCCATTTAGAGTTTACTCCTGTTTTTATTTTTTATTTACATATATTTGACTTATATTCATAACATTATGTTGGTTTCAGGTGTACAACATGATAATTTGATATTTTTTATAGATTAAACTCCAAAGTTATTATAAAATATCAACTATATTCCCTATGATGTACATTACATCTTTGTAAGTTTTATTTTTTTTGAATCCAATATCTTTTTATTTATTTTTTTTGTTTTTTGTTTTGCTTTACAATACTGTATTCATTTTGCTATACATTGACATGAATCTGCCACGAGTGTACATGAACTCCCAATCCTGACCCCCACCTCCCCCCTCCCCCCAATACCATCTCTCTGGATTATCCCCGTGCATCAGTCCCAAGCATCCTGCATCCTGCATCGAACCTAGACCAGCGATTCGTTTCACTTATGATATCATACATGTTACATTGCCACTCTCCCAACTCATCCCACCCTCTCCCTCTCCCACAGAGTCCAAAAGGGTGTTCTATACATCTGTGTCTCTTTTGCTGT
>SJXQ01012863.1:556709-573337 GCA_006408695.1 Aepyceros melampus
ATCCCTTAATCCTCACAGCAAGGCAAAGAAAAATAAATAAATGAATAAAAAATCCGACCAGATGCATACTCCATCTGAAAATTCAGATAAAGGATATAAACAGGACACCTCACAGAAGAGAAAAATTTGCATTTATATATGTGACAAGCTGATCGTCTTTATTAGGGAATATGTGTAACAATTATGTAAATCTTTTCTATTGCTGCAGACCTGTCTGTGAATAGCACTCACTTAGGTAATTGTTTCACCAAGCTTTCTTCTTTTCAAATGTAATGCACATTAACACATGAAACTGCTTTAGCTCTGTCTCAAATTTCGCTATTTTCAATATCGTTCTGTTCATATATGTATATATATTTTCCCCATAAGAATTTCTCTTAGGAGCAATCAGTGTTTTAGGTTCAGAAGCAGGAGAAGGAGGAGCCTGAACCACAACATTAAAGAGGCTTGTGAATTATAAAAGTGCCACTTTTGCACTTTGGGTTCCTGGCAATCCTTACTATATCATCCACCTGTTTGCAGTTATATTGCTTTGTTTTCAAACTTTGGGAGTTCTGTCCTCCTCAGTTATCTTTCTGGCTTTTTGTTTGCTCATGCTACAGAACCTGTGGGATCTTCATTCCACAACCAGGTGTTGAACCCTGGCCTTTGATGGTGAAAGCAAGTCCTCACCCCTGAGCCAATACGGAATTCTCATATATTTTTCTTTCTTTCTTTCAAATCTTTATTCATTTACTTTGCTGTACTTGGTTTTAGTTCCAGCACAAGGGCTCTTCAATCTTCACTGTAGCATGTGGGAGCAGGAAGTTGAATTGTCACACAGGATAGTTTTAGTTGCAGTATGTGGTATCTAATACTCCAACCAGGGCATGAAATTGGACACCCTAATTTGGGAGCACCGAGTATTTCCACTGGACTACAGGCATATCCTTCTTGCGATCGAAGCCAGGTCTCCCACATTGCAAGTGAATTCCATACTCTCTGAGCAACCATAACTTTGACTATAATATGTTTGGTCAGGAAAAGGATGCCTTAGCTTTTTGNAAATAGATGGGGAAACAGTAGAAACAGTGTCAGACTTTGTTTTTTTGGGCTCCAAAATCACTGCAGATGGTGACTGCAGCCATGAAATTAAAAGGCGCTTACTCCTTGGAAGAAAAGTTATGACCAACCTAGATAGTATATTCAAAAGCAGAGACATTACTTTGCCGACTAAGGTCCGTCTAGTCAAGGCTATGGTTTTTCCTGTGGTCATGTATGGATGTGAGAGTTGGACTGTGAAGAAGGCTGAGCGCAGAAGAATTGATGCTTTTGAACTGTGGTGTTGGAGAAGACTCTTGAGAGTCCCTTGGACTGCAAGGAGATCCAACCAGTCCATTCTGAAGGAGATCAACCCTGGGATTTCTTTGGAAGGAATGATGCTAAAACTGAAGCTCCAGTACTTTGGCCACCTCGTGTGAAGAGTTGACTCATTGGAAAAGACCCTGATGCTGGGAGGGATTGGGGGCAGGAGGAGAAGCGGACGACCGAGGATGAGATGGCTGGATGGCATCACGGACTCAATGGACGTGAGTCTGAGTGAACTCTGGGAGATGGTGATGGACAGGGAGGCCTGGCGTGTTGCAATTCATGGGGTCGCAAAGAGTCGGACACGACTGAGCGACTGAACGGAACGGATATATGTGTGTGTGTTGTATATAATATATACACACACACATATATAACTATATATATGAAGGAGAGTACTAGGCATAGAGGAGCTTACCTGGTGGCTCAAATGGTAAAGAATTTCTGCCTGCAATGTGGGTGACTGGGGTTTGATCCCTAGGTTGAGAAGATCCCCTGGAGGAGGGTACATTAACCCACTCCAGTATTCTTCCCTGAAGAATCCCCATGGGCAGAGGAGCCTGGCAGGCTACAGTCTGCTGCTGCTGCTAAGTCGCTTCAGTCATGTCCGACTCTGTACGACCCCATAGACAGAAGCCTACCAGGCTCCCCCGTCCCTGGGATTCTCCAGGCAGGAACACTGGAGTGGGTTGCCATTTCCTTCTCCAATGCATGAAAGTGAAAAGTGAAAGTGAAATCGCTAGTCGTGTCCGACTCTTTGTGACCCCATGGACTGCAGCCCACCAGGCTCCTCCATCCATGGGATTTTCCAGGGAAGAGTACTGGAGTTGGGTGCCATTGCAGTCTATGGGGTCGCAAAGAGACCCGGAGCAAGTAAGTACACAGTGCGCACATGCGCGCACACACACACACACGTGGCACAGAATTGGTGCTTATAATATTGGCTGACTTATTGAATCACGTTTTGATACAATTCATTCACTCAGTATTTACTCATTCAACCAATAGTTGTGAGCATTTGCTACATACCAGGCACTAACATATTAGGAATACAGCGGCAAGTGAAACAGAGCAAAACAGAGGTCTCTGTTCTCGAAATGGTAACATTACAGTGAAAAAAGACCATAAACAATGAAAAACATAGCCAAGACAGAAATCTACAGTGATAAAAATTCAAGGAAAACAACTGGCAGTGGTTAATCAGACTGAATCACAAAAGGTTTCATTTAGAACTTGCCAGAGAAATCAGGGGATACTTTCAGGGTATTTCTACTGGGATACAGAAATTAATGGGAAGAATAAACTGATAGTAATTCCAAAACAATAAGAAGCAAACCATTCAAAATGGCAAAGGCAATGGGATAGGGGCTCTGAAGCCAGACTGCATTTACCCCTCTGTGCCTTAGCTTCCTCACTGCAAATTGGAGATAATGGGACTACCAAAGTCAAATAGGTCTGTTGGGAGGATTTAATAACATTTGAAAAACACTTTATGCCTGGCACATCAGTGGTGTTCTGACAGTCATGCATTATCATTTCCAAGACAACATCTGTTAAGGGATTTCTTAAATCTAGTAACTGCCACAAAATTTGAAATAAGTTTTAAAATTAAGTTGAATTATAACATGGTAGGCAACTCAGATGGATTAAATACCTTAGAAAGACATAAAATGTGCATTACCAGGGAGGAAATATGTCAGTATAATAAAACGGTAAAAAAGATTCAGTGAGTCAGCATTTCTAGAATACCATCTTTAATTATTACTTTCAACAAAATCTTCCCTAACTCCTTATTTGTATTATGTAATATTCTCCCTGGCACCTCTCATTTATTTCTTCGATTATAAGCACTGTCATTTAATTAATATCCGTAAGTAAATTAAAGCATGCTCTTAAAAAAGCTTCCATCCTAGCTGTCAACTTATTCTTCTATGTAGCTACTCATTTGTTGATTCAGTGAGTATGATTAAATAACTAGTAGGTGTCAGGCACTGTTCCAGATGCCAGGCGCACTGCGATAGGTGACACAAAGTTCATCCAATGATGCAGCTTGCCTTCTGGTGGGGGAGACACAACCGGTTAGAACACAAGCAGAAATGCTTACACAAATATGTTAGGATGTAATACGTGTTATGAAGAAAAATAAGGCAGTAAGAAGGTGAGAGTGAACAGGGGGAGAGGGATACTAGATCCTTTAGGAAGGAGAACTTTTACTTTAGGAAAACTTCTGAAGACATGAGATTTGAGTAGAGGCAAGAATTAAGCCTAAAAGAGCATGGCCTGAAGACATTTCAGCAAAGAACATTCCAGGTAGCTGGCCACACTTGTTATAGCTGAAAACCTTTCAGTAGGTCAATGTAGCTGGAGCTAAGTGAGAACTGAGGGAAGAGGACACTGATAGAACATGCGATCCGCCAAGTAAGGGTCTGGTTTGCTTGGGATAATCATGTTTTATGCCTGCTTCCCTGGCATAATTACTCTTTGGCCCCTTCCATTCTCTGAAGAGTTCTGTTTGGATTATAGACTATGTGGTAACCCTGCTCTTACACCCAGGTAAGGACTTTGGGTTTCAGTCTGAGATGGGACATTATTGCAAGGTTTTCATCTAAAGAATGGCATCGTTTGACTTAACACTTCTTTAATGTCATTAAAAAAAAAACTCTTCATGGAGACTGTAGGAGTCAAGAGTGAAAGCAGTGGTAGGGTGAATTCCATAGCCCTCCAAACACAAATGCCAATACAATGCCCCTTTGGGATGTTTCTTTATAGACACTTACGACTTACTATGAAACATCATGACTCTTTTAAACAGTTGATTGCCATAGATTTCCTTATAATTAACATGTTTAATGACATAATGCTTAGCCTCTCCATATGACCTGGAAGAATAATTATAAACAAGCGACTTTAATATCCAGCAAAATTTCCTTCTATAAGTACTAAGAAAAAGCAAAACAAAACTTGGGAAAGTTCAAAAACTTGAACTTGATCAAAGATGGCTGTATTTACTATAATTTTAAGGCATGGTTTACCAAAATAGTGTGTGAAATGATAGCAATATCTGTTCAATTATCATGTACACATTTTCCTAAAATTGTCTGTCTAGAACAATGTATTGGAGAAGGAAATGGCAACCCACTCCAACATTCTTGCCGGGAGAACCCCGTGGATAGTGGAGCCTAGTTGGCTATAGTCCATGGGGTTGCAGAGGGTCAGATATGACTTAGCGACTGAAGGGCAACAGAACAATGTTTGATCTGCAAAACTATCAAATATTTGTATACAGCGCAGTTAAAATACTCAGCAAATACGTGGCTATTACTGATCTGGCAAAACCTTTTTTCTCAATGGGAGATACTATAATACTTCAAGCCAGAAAAGTTTTGTTTTGTTTATTTAAATCAGTGAAAAGCTTTTATGTGCAAAGTTTATTTTAAAAATTTAAACTAATAAGGCTTTCTACCTACATTGAGCTGTGCACCCAGGCTTCAACATAGCAGAGTTTCTCTAATTCTTGTTAACATAATGAAGAGTCCAGAGAGTTACCCTTCAGAAGGGAGGGTGAGTAAATGAGAAGACAGCAAGTCTTAGTCAACTTGATTCTGGAAAATTACACTTCTCTTGTTTTGTCCTCACTATTGCTTAACTCCAGTTGAGGTTGAGAATTTCCAGCCCAGAGTAATCCCCGGGGAAGCCTGAAGCGCAGCAGTCCTTCCAGCTGCCTGGGAGCCCAGCAGTGACACTGAGAGTGACCTGCCATTCTCCATGCAGCTATAACTCTGCCAAGGAAGGAAAAATACTAGAATGAAAATTCAAGGACTTAAAAATCACATACCCTAAACAGAATGGTAGTCCCCATGGATTCAAGGCAGGAAGTACAAAGAGTCAAAAAGAGAATGTTTAAAAAAATGTTTTAAGAAAGACTAAAGCATAAAGAACTTAAATGCATATATATATATATATATATATATAAAATACATAATACACATATGTGTTCAGATTATTATATCTGTAACAATACTCTTAAATATTGTTAAAATGGGCTTTCTCAGTTGTATGAGGTGATGTTTCACCATATACTGACAGTTTATTGGTTATCAGTTTAATGACAAAGTCTTCCCTGGTAGCTCAGACCGTAAAGAGTCTGCCTGCAACGTGGGAGGCCTGGGTTTGATTCCTGGGTCAGGAAGATCCCCTGGAGAAGAAAACCCACTCCAGTATTCTTGCCTGAAAAATTCCATGGACAGGGGAGCCTACATGGACAGAGGTGAGCCACAGTCTATGGGGTCAGAAAGAGCTGGACACAACTGAGTGACTAACACTTTCACTAATGACAAAGTCACTGTTAGCAAAATTCCCTTGTAGATTATATTTTTTTAAGTTCAGTTGCCCGAGTTTCTAAAAATTTACTGTATGGATTTTCAGGTCTGGATCCTCATTCCAAGTAAGAATGCCTCACACCAGTGCTCATACAGAAGTCCATCACTATCGTTATACTGGTTTCTACATCATTCACTGCAGTCCTAGAAGCCACATGAAAGGCAATGGTTGCTGAGAATGTCCGGAAGGATAAAGCAGTTACCAACACCTGCAGGAAAAAAGATATTCATATACTCAGGCTTTCAGGAAAAACAGGAAGCAAGATGAGAGAAACTCACAGTAACCTGGAAATCAAAAATGGAAACAAAAGGAGCAGGTCATTTGCGCCCCACAGCTCACACCACCCTAAACAAACCGGTTTCCTATCACAAATTCCACCCTCACAAAGGGCAGATTTCAAAGGCAATTTATGTAGTCTAAATTCTGCTGTGGCGAGTTGAAGACCTCATATTAAATGGGCTTCTTGAGTACCTACAGTGCACAGGCTCTGATTTTTTTTATAAGCCCCATCCTCATTAGCTCCCTTTAGATTAGTAAAACATATAACCAATTCATCTGGTTGGACCTCTCAACAGCCTCATGCAGTCGGCCCTCCATATTTGAAGATTTTATGTAAGGGACTTAAGCATCTGCAGATTTTGGTATCCGCAGGAGGTCTGGGAAGCAATCCCCTGTAGATTGAAAAAGGATGATTGGACTACAGTCAGGGCAAGACTGTTAATTCTGCCATATGTGTTGGAGAACTGAGGCAAGAGAAGTTAAATGGCTTATTCAAGTTCAAGAAGCAAGTGAGTCTAGAACTCACTTCTCTCTTACTCTCTTGCTCCAATGCCACAGGGAGTAAGTTCTATCCTAATGTTAGATCAAAAATTATATAGATATCCATACAAACCCATCACTCAGCTAGTCCACACATATTGAGCATTTCCTGGACAGAGTTCTCTGAGTCAGAAAACCAAGCACCCTTAAAAGGCAATAACAGAAGTACAAAGTAACATCTCTATCCTCAGCTTTCCCTGTTAGAAAACTAAAGATAAAATACACACATGAAGCAATATGGCCAGAAAGTCATATAACACAGGAAATACACCAAACTAAAATGTCCTGGAAACAAAATCCCTTTTAAAGAATTTTCCAAATCAAGGTGAAAAGGCATTAGAACATTTTTCTGCACAGATGTAAACTAATGTGATAATAAAACTGGTTTGAGTTTCTGTCAAAGTTTTTTTTTTTTTGTAGTTGTTAAAATGTAATTGCATTATTAAGGATTAATCACAGAGAAGAATGGAAATCAATTTTCCTAGTAACATATACTGTAAGATTGTTTAATGATTTGTATAGCCATTTCTATGAATTATGCATTGATATTCATCTTTCTTGGACCCAAAACATGAAATAAAGTATCTGCTTTCCAATGGGTCTGTTTAAAATCTATTTTGTGTACTTTCAACTTCTCAGAATCCTAATTCTATTTATTCATTTCTCCATACTTTACACAGGTAAATGTAAATAATTAAAGTAAGATGTGATTTCCTTGGATTTTCTTTTTCCATGTACTTCACTGATACTTTAGAAAAAAAGTTTTATGGGGAGAGGAAATAGCTGTATTTGGTATTCATTTTTAACTTTACCAGTATGCTGAAAATTCAGTCTATCTTTACTTGCTATTTCATTGGATTATGTTAGAAAGATAGAAAATTTAATACAGATTTAAAATAAAGGCATATAAGACCAAGTTTAAACATAGAATGACTCTCTGAATATCTGAATCCACTCACTTTGGCCTTTACATGAGTTTTTAAGAACATATTTCAATAATTTCCAACCTTTTTAAATCTATCACACTCTGGTTTAATCTGTGAAATTACTAACCCACCACTTCCTTCTTCTTGCCAATGGTATATCATAGAGGAAATTGTATTAATAGGTTTTAAAAGGTGCCTTGGAAAAAATATTTATAATTTCTGTGGAGATGTTTAAAGACACTTTGAGTTATCACAAATTTTAGGCTTAGAGATATTACTACTCTAATTGTTTATTTCTTCCAGGCTTACTGATATATATGTTACATATAATATTGTGTAAATTAAGAATTACAATGTGTTAATGTATTTATATATTACAAAATAATTACCATGATACCAAAAGCTAGCACCTCTATCACATCAGTACCATTTCTCTTCTGTTTTGAGAATATTCAAGATTTACTTAAGAAAATTTCAATATGTAGTATTGTTAACCATAGTTACTATATTGTACATTCAGTTCAGTTCAGTCACTCAGTCGTGTCCGACTCTTTGTGACACCATGAATTGCAGCATGCCAGGCCTCCCTGTCTATCACCAACTGCCAGAGTTCACTCAAACTCAGGCCCATCGAGTCGGTGGTGCCATCCATCCATCTCATCCTCTGTCATCCCCTTCTCCTCCTGACCTCAATCTTTCCCAGCATCAGGGTCTTTTCCACTGAGTCAGCTCTTCGCATCAAGTGGCCAAGTATTGGAGTTTCAGCCTCAGCATCAGTCCTTCCAACAAACACCCAGGGTTGATCTCCTTCAGAATGGACTGGTTGGATCTCCTTGCAGTCCAAGGGACTCTCAAGAGTCTTCTCCAACACCACAGTTCAAAAGCATCAGTTCTTCGGCACTCAGCCTTCTTCACAGTCCAACTCTCACATCCATATATGACCACTGGAAAAACCACAGCCTTGACTAGATGGACCTTTGTTGGCAAAGTAATATCTGCTTTTGAATATGCTATCTAGGTTGGTCATAACTTTTCTTCCAAGGAGTAAGCGTCTTTTAATTTCATGGCTGCAGTCACCATCTGCAGTGATTTTTGGAGCCCCCAAAAATAAAAAGTCTGAGACTATTTCCACTGTTTCTCCATCTATTTCCCATGAAGTGACCGGACCAGATGCCATGATCTTCGTTTTCTGAATGTTGAGCTTTAAGCCAACGTTTTCACTCTCTTTCACTTTCATCAAGAGGCTCTTTAGTTCCTCTTCACTTTCTGCCATAAGGGTTGTATCATCTGCATATCTGAGGTTACTGATATTTCTCCCAGCAATCTTGATTCCAGCTTGTGTTTCTTCCAGTCCAGCATTTCTCATGATGTACTCTGCATAGACATTAAATAAGCAGGGTGACAATATACAGCCTTGATGTACTCCTTTTCCTATTTGGAACCAGTCTGTTGTTCCATGTCCAGTTCTAACTGTTGTTTCCTGACCTGCATATAGATTTCTCAGTGGGATCCCCGGAATGTATTCATCTTCTAAGTGGAAGTTTGCACAATTTAACCAATTGCTGCTATCTTTCAGTCCCTGGTAACTATCATCTATTCTCTGTTTCTATGAATTTGGAGTTGTTTTTTTTAAGATTCCACATATAAGTGATATCACACATTATTTGTCTTACTCTGACTTATTTCACTTAACATGATACCTTCAAGGTCTATCTGTGTGGTTGCAAATGAGAGGATTTCCTTCTTTTGCATAGTTGAATAATATTAATAACACACACACACACACACACACGGGCTTCCTAGGAGGTGCTAGTGGTAAAGAACCCGCCTATCAGTGCAAGAGATATAAGAGCTGTGGGTTCAATCCCTGGGTCAGGAAAATCCCAGGGAGGAGGGCACAGCAACCCACTCCAGGATTCCTGTCTGGAAAATCCGAAGGACAGAGGAGCCTGGCAGACTATAGTCTGTAGGGTCACAAAGAGTCAGACACGACTGAAGTGACTTAGCACACACACACACACACACACACGTGCATGTGTGTGTGTGTATATATTTATATACCACGTCTTCTTTATTCCTTCATCCATTGACAGACACATAGGTTGTTCTCAGATTTTGGCTCTTACGCATAGTAAGACAATAAATATGGGAGTAAAGATCTCTTTGAGATCCTGGTTTTTGCTTCCTTTAGTTTTATGTCCAGAAGAGGGATTGCTGAGGCATTCGGTAGCTCTGTTTTTAATTTTTTGAGGCACCTCCATACTATCTTTCACTAGCTGCATTACTTGCATTTCCAGCAATGGTGCACAAGGACTTGCTTTTCTCCAAATCCTCACTGACAGTTGCTCTCTTGTCTTTTTGATGATACTTGTTCTAACAGGTGTGAGGTGAGATTTCATTGCGGTTTTGTGTTGCATTTCCCTGATGATTAGAGATGCTAAGCACATTTTCATGTACCTCTTGGCCATCTGTATGTCTCCTTTGGAAAAATGTCTATTCAATATCACTATTTTTAAATAGGGTTTGTTTTTGTCTTGCTATTGAATTTTATGAGTTCTTTATGTACTTTGTATATTAACCACTTATCAGATATACGCTTCGCATATAATTTCTCCCATTTCACAGGCTTTTTATTTTGTTGGTTGCTTGTTTTGCTGTACAGAAACTTTTCATTTTGATGTCATCCCACTTAATTTTTGCCTTTTTTCTTTTTGGTGCCATATCTAAAAATCATTGCCAAGACCAATGTCAAGGAGACTTTTCCCTCTGTTTTCTTAGTATTTTTATGGTTTTTTTAGTTTTATGTCCAGAAGAGGGATTGCTGAGGCATTCGGTAGCTCTGTTTTTAATTTTTTGAGGCACCTCCATACTATCTTTCACTAGCTGCATTACTTGCATTTCCAGCAATGGTGCACAAGGACTTGCTTTTCTCCAAATCCTCACTGACAGTTGCTCTCTTGTCTTTTTGATGATACTTGTTCTAACAGGTGTGAGGTGAGATTTCATTGCGGTTTTGTGTTGCATTCCCTGATGATTAGAGATGCTAAGCACATTTTCATGTACCTCTTGGCCATCTGTATGTCTCCTTTGGAAAAATGTCTATTCAATATCACTATTTTTAAATAGGGTTTGTTTTTGTCTTGCTATTGAATTTTATGAGTTCTTTATGTACTTTGTATATTAACCACTTATCAGATATACGCTTCGCATATAATTTCTCCCATTTCACAGGCTTTTTATTTTGTTGGTTGCTTGTTTTGCTGTACAGAAACTTTTCATTTTGATGTCATCCCACTTAATTTTTGCCTTTTTTCTTTTTGGTGCCATATCTAAAAATCATTGCCAAGACCAATGTCAAGGAGACTTTTCCCTCTGTTTTCTTAGTATTTTTATGGTTTTAGGAAAAAGTTGGCTTAAAGCTCAACATTCAGAAAACGAAGATCATGGCATCTGGCCCCATCACTTCATGGGAAATAGATGGGGAAACAGTAGAAACAGTGTCAGACTTTGTTTTTTTGGGCTCCAAAATCACTGCAGATGGTGACTGCAGCCATGAAATTAAAAGGCGCTTACTCCTTGGAAGAAAAGTTATGAGCAACCTAGATAGTATATTCAAAAGCAGAGACATTACTTTGCCGACTAAGGTCCATCTAGTCAAGGCTATGGTCTTTCCTGTGGTCATGTATGGATGTGAGAGTTGGACTGTGAAGAAGGCTGAGCGCAGAAGAATTGATGCTTTTGAACTGTGGTGTTGGAGAAGACTCTTGAGAGTCCCTTGGACTGCAAGGAGATCCAACCAGTCCATTCTGAAGGAGATCGGCCCTGGGATTTCTTCGGAAGGAATGATGCTAAAGCTGAAACTCCAGTACTTTGGCCACCTCATGGGAAGAGTTGACTCATTGGAGAAGACTGGTGCTGGGAGGGACTGGGGGCAGGAGTAGAACGGGATGACAGAGGATGAGATGGCTGGATGGCATCACTGACTCGATGGACGTGAGTCTGAGTGAACTCCGGGAGTTGGTGATGGACAGGGCGGCCTGGCGTGCGCGATTCATGGGGTCGCAAAGAGTCGGACACGACTGAGCGACTGAACTGAACTGAGGTCTTATGTTTAACTGTTTAGTCCAGTTTGAGTTAACTTTTGTGAGGGGTAAATGGTAGGAGTGTAACTTCATCTTTATGCATATAGTTATCTCAATATCAACTATTAAGGAGACTATCTATCCTTCCCCATTGAATCTTCTTAGCTTCCTTATCAAATATGTGTTGATCATATATGGGACAGTTTATTTCTGGGCTCTCAACTCTGTTCCATTGGTCTACTGTTTGATTACTATAGCTTTATAGTGTAGTTTGAACTGAGGAAATGTGATGCCTCTGGATTTGTTCTTCTTTCTCAGGATTGCTTTTGGAGTTATACAAATTTTAGATTTGTTCAACTTCCATGAAATAAGCCATTAAAATTTTGATAGAGACTGCATTACATCTAGTGAGGGCTTTGCGTATTTTGGACATTTTAACAATGTTAATTCTTACAATACATGAACACAAGATTTATTTCCACTTGTTTGTATCTCAATTTCATTCAGTCTTACAGTTTTCAGTGTAACCCAAAGCTTTCAGTTTGGTTAAATTTACTATTATTTTTGATGTAATTGTAAATAGAATTATTTTTTCATGTTGTGTTGTTCATGTATAAAAATGGAATTTATTTCGGTATGCTGATTTTATATCATGCAAATTTACTAAATTCATTGATTACTTCTAATTTTTTTTTGGTGGAGTTATTGTAACTTTCTGTGCACAAGATCATGTCATCTGCAACAGAGACATTTTTACTTCTTCCTTTCCAATTGAAATCTTTTCTTTTTCCATTATCTTGCCTGATTGCTGTGGTTGGACTTCCAGTACTATGTTGAATAAGAGCAGTGAGAGTGGGCACCCTGACCTTGATTTTGAATTTAACAGAGAAGTTTTCCATATTTCATCACTGAGTATCATGCTGAATTCCCCAAGTGGTGCCAGTGGTAAAGAATCTGCTTGCCAATTACAGATTATGTTAGCTGTGGATTGTTATATATGGTCTTTATTATGTTAAGGTATATTCCATCTATATTCAATTTGTTAAAAGCTTTTATCATGAAAGGATGTTGTATTTTGTCAAATGCTTTTTATGCATCTATTGAGACAATCATATGATTTTTATATTTCATTCTATCAGTGTGGTGTTGAGATGCTTGCATTCCAGAGATAAACCCTGCTTGATCATGATATATGATCCTTTTAATATGCTCTTGAATTCAGTTTGCCAATATTTTATTGAGATATTTTACACTTATACTTACACTTTTTATACTTCATGCTGGGCAGGATGAAGCACAAGCTGGAATCAAGATTGCTGGGAGAAATATCAATAACTCCAGATATGCAGATGACACCACCCTTCAAAGCAAAGAGGAACTAAAGAGCCTCTTGATGAAAGTCAGAGAGGAGAGTGAAAAAGTTGGCTTAAAATTCAACATTCAAAAAACTAAGATCATGGCATCTCGTCTCATCACTTCATGGCAAATAGATGGGGAAACAGTGGAAACAGTGGCAGACTTTATTTTGGGGGGCTCCAAAATCACTGCAGATGGTTGACTGCAGCCATGAAATTGAAAGATGCTCCTTGGAAGAAAAGCTATGACAAACCTAGACAGCATATTAAAAAGCATATTAAAGACCTTAGCCAATAAGTTCTGTATAGTCAAAGCTATGCTTTTTTCCAGTTGTTATGTGTGGATGTTAGAATTGGACCATAAAGAAAGCTGAGTGCTAAAGAACTGATGCTTTTGAACTGTGGTGTTGGGGAAGACTCTTTGAGAGTTCCTTGGACTGCAAGGATCCAACCAGTCCATCCTAAATCAGTCTTGAATAGGACTGATGCTGAAGCTCCAATACTTTGGACACCTGATGGGAAGAACTGACATTGGAAAAGATCCTGATTTGGGGAAAGATTAAAGGTGGGGGGAGAAGAGGACGACAGAGGATGAGATGGTAGGATGGCATCACCGACTAGATGGACATGAGTTTGAGCAAGCTCCGGGGGTTGTGATGGACAAGGAAGCCTGGCATGCTGCAGTCCATGAGGTAGCAAAGAGTTGGACACAACTGAGCAACTGAACTGAATTCAGTTTGTCAATATTTTATTGAGATTTTACACTTATATGCAGACTTTTTATTATTACGTAGGTTTCAGGTGTGCAGCATTTTAATTAAGCATGTTTACATTTCAAAGCAATCACCACAAGTCTAAATAGTATCTCTCAATGTGAGACCCATTTTGCCCACCCCCACAAACCTCTTCCCCTCTGATAACCACTAATCTGATTTCTGTATTTGAGTTTTATTTGCATGCTCACCTGTTTTTTTAGACCATACAAATAAATGAAATGATATGGTATTTGTCTTTCTTCATATGACTTATTTCACATTGCTTCATTTAATTCACGTGGTTGCAAATGGCAGGATTTCATTTTATGGCTAAGTAGTATTCCATTGGGTATGTGTATTTACACCTCACATCTTCTTTATCCAGTCATCTAGCAATGAGCACTTAGGTTGTTTCCATATTTGACTATTATAAACGATTCCACAATGAACATAGTTCAGTTGCTCAACTCTTTGCAACCCTATGGACTGCAGCACACAAGGCTTCCCTGTCCATCCTCAACTCCCAGAGCCTACTCAAATTCATGTCCATCATGTCGGTGATGTCATCTCACTATCTCATCCTCTGTCGTCCCCTTCTCCCGCCTTCGTTCTTTTCCATCATCAGGGTCTTTTCCAATGAGTTGGTTCTTTGCATCAGGTGGCCAAAGTACTGCAGTTTCAGCTTCAGCATCAGTCTTCCCAATGAATATTCCGGACTGATCTCTTTTAGGATGGACTGGTTGGATCTCTTTGCAGTCCAAGGAACTCTCAAACAGTCTTCTCCAACACAATTCGAAAGCATCAATTCTTTGGTACTCAGCTTTCTTTATAGTCCAACCTTCACATTCATACGTGACTACTGGAAAAACCATAGCTTTGACTAGACAGACCTCTGTTGGTAAAGTAGTGTCTCTGCTTTTAATATCCATCTAGCTTGGTCATAGCTTTTTTCCCAAGGAGCTAGTGTCTTTTAATTTCATGGCTGCAGTCACCATCTGCAGTGATTTTAAAGCCCCCCAAAATAAAGTCTGACACTGTTTCCATTCTTTCCCCATCTATTTCCCATGAAGTGATAGGACTGGATGCCATGATCTTAGTTTTCTGAATATTGAGCTTTAAGTCAACTTTTTCACTCTCCTCTTTCATCAAGAGGCTCTTTAGTTCTTCTTCACTTTCTGCCATAAGGGTGGTGTCATCTGCATACCTGAGGTTATTGATATTCTCCCAGCAATCTTGATTCCAGCTTGTGCTTCTTCCAGCCCAGCATTTCTCATGATGTACTCTGCATATAAGTTAAATAAGCAGGGTGGCAATATACAGCCTTGATGTATTCCTTTCCCCATTTGGAACCAGTTTGTTGCTCCATGTTCCGTTTTAACTGTTGCTTCTGGCAATGAACACAGTGGTGTATATTACTTTTCAAATTAGTGTCTTCATGTTCTTCAGATAAATGTCCAACAGTAAAATAAATGGACCATATGATAGTTCTATTATTAATTTTTTTGAAGGATCTCCATGGAAAACACTGTACGAGGATTCTCTTAACATCCTCTCCAACATTTATTTCTTATCTTTTTGATAATAGCCACCCTAAGGTGTGAGGTGATATCTCATTGTGGTTTTGATTTGCCTTTCCCTAATAATTAGTGATGCTTGCTATCTGTATTTGTTTGAAAAATAATGTCTATTCAGATATTCTATCCAGTTTTTAATCAGGTTGTTTTTGTTGTTCTTGAGTTCTATGATATCTTTACATATTGTCGACATTAACCCCTTCTATTCAGTAGGCTGCCTTATTTAATTAGGATGATGGTTTCCTTTGCTGTGTAGAAATTTTTACTTTAATATACTCAGTCAGTTCAGTTGCTCAGTCGTGTCTGAATCTTTGTGACCCAATGAACCGCAGCATGCCAGGTCTCCCTGTCCATCATCAACTCCCTGGTCCACCCAAACTCATGTCCATTGAGTCGATGATGCCATCTAATCATCTCATCCTCTGTCGTCCTCATCTCCTCCTGCCCTCAATCTTTCCCAACATACTCCTTTTCCTATTTGGAACCAGTCTGTTGTTCCATGTCCAGTTCTAACTGTTGCTTCCTGACCTGCATACAGGTTTCTCAAGAGGCAGGTCAGGTGGTCTGGTATTCCCATCTCTTTCAGAATTTTCCACAGTTTATTGTGATCCACACAGTCAAAGGCTTTGGCATCATGAATAAAGTAGATGTTTTTCTGGAACTCTCTTGCTTTTTCCATGATCCAGCGGATGCTGGCAATTTGATCTCTGGTTCCTCTGCTTTTCTAAAATGAGCTGGAACATCTGGAAGTTCACAGTTCACATATTGCTGAAGCCTAGCTTGGAGAATTTTGAGAATTACTTTGCTACTGTGTGAGATGAGTGCCCAATTGTGCAGTACTTTGAGCATTCTTTGGCATTGCGTTTCTTTGGGATTGGAATGAAAACTGACCTTTTTCCAGTCCTGTGGCCACTGATGAGCTTTCCAAATTTGCTGACATATTGAGTGCAGCACTTTCACAGCATCATTTTTAGGATTTGAAATAGCTCAACTGGAATTCCATCACCTCCACTAGCTTTGTTCATAGTGATACTTCCTAAGGCCCACTTGACTTTACATTCCAGGATGTTTGGCTCTAGATGAGTGATCACACCATCATGATTATCTGGGTCATGAATATCTTTTTTGTACACTTCTCTGTGTATTCTTGCCACCTCTTCTTAATATCTTCTGCTTCTGTTCAGTTCAGTTGCTCAGTCGTATCCGACTCTTGGCAACCTCATGAATCGCAGCACACCAGGCCTCCCTGTCCATCACCAACTCCAGGAGTTCACACAAATTCAGGTGTATCAAGTCGGTAATGCCATCCATCCATCTCATCCTCTGTCATCCCCTTCTCCTCCTGCCCCCAATTCCTCCCAGCATCAGGGTCTTTTCCAATGAGTCAACT
>SJXQ01012864.1:0-133532 GCA_006408695.1 Aepyceros melampus
TTCTTGCTATTCTTTGGAACTCTGCATTCAGATGCTTATATCTTTCCTTTTCTCCTTTGCTTTTTGCTTCTCTTCTTTTCACAGCTATTTGTAAGGCCTCCCCAGACAGCCATTTTGCTTGTTTGCATTTCTTTTCCATGGGGATGGTCTTGATCCCTATCTCCTGTACAATGTCACGAACCTCATTCCATAGTTCATCAGGCACTCTATCTATCAGTCAGATCTAGACCCTTAAATCTATTTCCCACTTCCACTCTATAATCATAAGGGATTTGATTTAGGTCATACCTGAATGGTCTAGTGGTGTTGCTGGGTATGAATAATGGCACTAGTTTCTTCTTGTGCAGCTGTTAGAATATCTAAGGCCAATCTGTTTTGTAAAACCACCTTTCTAGTTTGCATTTGTCCAGCATTAATGACTGAACGTTAGTCAGAGCATCAACTCATAGCATAACATCTAATCTGTAGTTTCCAGAGAGGGAACGAATATTGTAGCCAGACAATCACACCAATGAAATACAGATCTTGCCCAGTGAGTTTTAAGGTGTGGCAGATTAGCCTTCTCTGGAAGCTCTGAAAATATGAAGCCATGAGTGAAAGTTAGACCTAGGGTGCATCTTCCTATCCAGCCAGGGGGGAGCCACGCCCATAAGTATGAGCCACATATCTAGTAGGTCCCATCTGGAGTAAATCAGCATGATGGAGGGATCCAGTCCCAATCCGTTCCTGGCCAGGCAAAAGGAGGACCTAAACTGGGATTGGAAAACACAGGAATGATTGTATTTTATATTTCTTGAGGCAAAAATCCCAGTTGTTTCCAATCATTATAACTAAGTTGTTGGCTGACTTCTGGGGAGGGCTCTATTTCTTCCCAGCATATGGGAGCATTAGATAGTAGGCCTCCCTTTTTAGGAATTAGCCATATGACCTCATCTCATATTTGATAAACATCAGGTAGAAAACCACCAGATCTAGACCCATTTACCTTCTTATGTGCAGCAAAATAGTCATTAAGCCAAGTTAAAACATAATCAAAATTAAAAGTTTCATTATGTCCATATTACCTCACTCCATCTTTAGACTGTTAGATATCATCAGATCAAGAAGAGGTGTCACATAGGATTGTTGTTGATGAAAGTATTCTCAGAGTTGAAGAAAGTCCTTTCAAAGAAGTGGAGAAACTCACCGTGGGATGTCTTCAGTTGATGAGGAAGGGAGTGCTCTGCAGACCCAACAATTAGACCAATTGTGGAATGTAGCATAGGAATGAGTCCAGGACAGGAAGGCGCTGTCTTGAGGGTCAAATAGTCAAACTCAGGACTTGGAGTCAACAGAAGCAAGCCCACCTAGATTCTCAGTCCCATCTTGGTTCCTGGCTGCTGCTAAGTCGCTTCAGTCATATCCGACTCTGTGCGACCCCATAGATGGCCTCCTACAGGCTCCTCTGTCCCTGGGATTCTCTAGGCAAGAACACTGGAATGGGATGCCATTTCCTTCTCCAATACATGAAAGCGAAAAGTGAAAGTGAAGTCGCTCAGTCGTGTCTGACTCTTAGCGACCCCATGGACCGCAGCCTACCAGGCTCCTCCGTCCATGAGATTTTCCAGGCAAGAGTACTGGAGTGGGTTGCCATTGCCTTCTCCGCAAACAGTGGCTAGTTTGACTCAAAGTCTGGGTCAGGAGTTAACCTCCTGGTAATGTCTGTTGAAAATCAAGAAGCTGAGTCACAAAGTTAATTTTAAGGCTCTATGGCGATATCTGTGTACAAAAACAATCTATCATAGAGACAGTCCCTTCTTAGGGGCAGTTTGAGCCCTCATTAAAACTATAGGTAGAACTTTAAACCAACTGTCTTGTATTTCCTGAGTTAGCTTACACAGGTGTCTTTTAATAATGTCATTAGCCTTTTCAACTTTTTCTGAAGATGGGGCTCTCAAGGAGGAGTGTAAGTGATACTCTATTCCTAGAGCTTTTGACACCCCTTGAGTTACAGCAGCTTTAAAGATGGTGCATTGTTGCTCTGAACTTTAGAGTTTAAGATCCACTCACATCATGAGAAGTCACTAGAGTAAGATTTTGTCCTTCATTAACCTCGGGCTTTAGTTAATACTGCTTTTGATATGAAAGTAGGTGAGGGTCATTGAGCTTGATAACAACAGGAACAGCATTTTGTGCTGAACCCACAGTTTTCCCATCAGCCCACACTCTAGGATTTACATTTTGTTCCATTAAAAAGAGCTGGTTCCATATTCATGAAAACAGAGGCTTGGACCTCAGTATATCCTTCCCCAGAAGGGGTGAAGGAGACTCTGGCATAATTAGAAACTCATGAAAAAACAGCACAGAGTCCCAGTTTCCACTTAAAGGATGACTTCCCTGGTGGCTCAGATGGTAAAGCGTCTGCCTACAGTGTGGGAGATCCAGGTTCAGTCATTGGGTTGGGAAGATCTCCTGGAGAAGGAAATGGCAACCCACTCTAGTATTCTTGCCTGGAAAATCCCATGGATGGAGGAACCTGATAGGCTACAGTCCATGGGGTCACAAAGAATCGGACACAACTAAGCGACTTCACTCACTCATCCAGAAAGTCCCATTACGGTAGTGGATAGGGGGGAAAGTGGGCCAGGGGCTTCAGTGAGCACAGAGAAAGTTGCCCCAGTGTCTACCAGTGTCCAAAAGAAATTGACTGGTTGGCCCTCCACAGTTATTAATACCCAAGTTTCCTCAGGTGTAATTAGGATGGGAGCTTGTGTGGGGACCCCCGGACACCTTCAGTCCATATTGTCTTAAGAGTCCGACCCTGGGGCCTACACCTTGGCGGGCAGTCTCTTCTCCATTATGGTCCTTTGGAGACTGGACATGGAGCCAGGACAGCTTAGAAGTCTGAGAGCAATCCCGCTTGAGAGGCCCCTCCTTTCCACAGTAACAGCAAGCCCACCCCTTTTTACCTGGGTCCCTCTGGGCATTTTTCTCAAGCTGTTTCAGAGCAGGTCTAATAGCCATTATTGGGGTGTCAGTCTTTTGCCTGGTTCTTTTTTTAACCTCTTATTTTCCACCACGTATTCTCTGCCATAATATACCATCTGAGCCAGCTGCAACAGTTTTTAAAGACTGGTTTGGTCCAAATGCCTGTTTTCATAACTTATAGCAGATATCTGGAGCTGACTGAGTGAGAAATCTGTCTTTTAAGATTATTTCTCCCTCTGTAATTTCGAGATCAACGTCGGTAAACTTGTGGAGAGCTTCCCAAAATCTATCTAGGAATTTCTCAGGAATTTCCTTCTCCCCTATTCTATGTCAGCCAACTTAGCATAGTTTAAAGTCTTAGTTTTTGCTTAAGTCCTTCAAGAATACATCTGGCAAAGTGGCTCTGTTATGGAAGCCATTTGGCTCCCAGTAGGAAGGAGGGCTATTTTGTGTTCCCTCTTTCCCTTTGTCTCACCTTCGGGCCATTCATCACCAAAAGTAGTAGCTTCCCCCAAAACTCAAGCCCTCAAGTCAGGAGTTAGTGTCTGTCCCAAGACATGCATTACATCTCTCCAAGTAAGGTTATAAAGTTAGTCCCGTAAAGGATTCTGTGGACAATTTGGATCCTCTAGATAGTCTCAACTGCAATTACTGCTTGAATTTCTACTGGCACTGAGGCAGCCCCTCCTGGAATGGTACCCTAACTCTCAGCCTGTTCAGTTGGGAGCCCCAGATGAAGGGATAAAGGGGCAAAGTAAGAGAACAGGAGGCAGCTGAGCTTTCATACATAAATCTGCACCCTTAGGACATAAGTCTGGCATGTCTCATAGAGAAATAAAGAACAACACATAAGGCACTTCTAACCCACTTCCCTTATTTTCTATGAAACCGGTCTAGTTGTAAAACAGTATCATAATTGAGAGACCTTTTAACAGGCCAGTGTTTCCCATCTTCCAAAGGATACCGTGGCCATTAAGTATCACAGAAGAAGATCAGGCATGTCTTTTTTAAATTCTGGGGATCAAACTTGTCCCAGCTTTTTTAAAAATACATTTTAAAGAAGTGGTTCTGGAACTGATAGCTCCCATCTGTAAGAGAGAAAGAAGCAGCATCCACAGCCTTGGCTTTTTTCCATCAGAAGCGTCCTTCCCTGCTTTAGTGGGAAGCTTTCTTTCCCTGGTCACACTTAGTCTGTCCCTTACTTACGCAGGCGTCTTACTCATCCCTCCCAGTTCTACCACTGAGGCGGGGTGGAGATGCACCAGGGATAGACCTGATGGTATCCCAGATTGATTTAATTCCGTACCACCGAGACCTTTGTTTGATTTGCCAGAGTCATTTCCCAGAATGTTTCCCAAGCTAGGACTACTGCGGGAAGCATCCATCTTACGTGTGCCTCTGCACGTTCCTGAGTATAGTCCTGACTGCGTTAGAATGGGTGAGTCATAAAGAGACAAATAACAACCAAGATGTCCCTCCTGAGTGTCACCACACCAGTATATGTGACAGCAGAAGAGGTGGTGGAGGGTTGGCCAGCGAGGAAAAAGTGATTTTTGTTCTCGAGCTATTAGGGTCAGTCCTTCCAGCTTGTTTCTACAGATTCCACAAAAGGAATATCTAAAGAATTGAGACAAAAGCCATCAGAGCCTCTTCTGGTCCACTAAGAGCTAGCGCTACCAAAGGAAGAAGCCCATTGCATTTCTAATCTGACCAGATTCCACCATTCCTGATCTGTGTCCTCAAAAACCTCATGGTCAACAGCAGTGCTTCTATCCTTATAGATAGGAGGCACAGCCATGACAGAGACTCA
Source organism: Aepyceros melampus (assembly GCA_006408695.1). Lineage (NCBI taxonomy): Eukaryota > Metazoa > Chordata > Mammalia > Artiodactyla > Bovidae > Aepyceros > Aepyceros melampus. The sequence continues at coordinate 4,778 of SJXQ01012864.1, forward strand.
CTTTCAGGTTGCTGGCCTCTGAGACAGGCAGCCAAGAGAGTAACTTCTGGCCTGAAAGATGTTCCTAGGGTTCCGCCTCGCTCCATACGTGCTTCTAGTAACTTTCGGCTCCTAGCAAGGCTAGGCGCTTCCCTACTTGGGGTCTAAGTAAAAGTACACAGTAACAGCATGGATCACTAGTCCTTTGAAAGTCTATGATCCAGAAGATTAGGTTAGTAGTTCTAATTTCCCATGCAATTATGAAATGGTCAAAGAGACAGGAAAAGCTGACCGAAGAAGGAAAGTTCGGTCCATGCACTTTGCCATTTCTGCTCGCACCCCTCACAGGGACTCTTGGCATTGGCAGAGATGAGGCTCCCCTTTTAGGGGCTCCTTCAGTCATTATGAGGCACTGCAAAACCACAGAGCAGGGCTCAGTGCTTGCATCGCTCAGGACATGTCATTCATTCACACAGCACACCGTAGAGTTACTAAAGTAAAGCAGAAAACGTGTGTACTGATAAAGCAGAGAGGCTAGAGCTCTGAGTGTTCTTACCTTGTCCTGAAGATCCCGGAAAGCCCCCAGGATGATAGTTTATGGTGAACAGTGTCCAATTCTTGATCTCCGAAGATTTAGCTTCGGGACCAGGGGCAAGGCTTGATCACTCAAGAGCTTTAATGTAGCAGAGTTTTGTTAAAGTATGAAAAGAGACAGAGAAAGCTTCTGACATAGACATCAGAAGGGGGACAGAGAGTGCCCCCCTCACTAGTGTTAGCAAGGGAGTTATATACTTTTTTAATTAGTTATTACAATAAATCAGAAGAATGTCTCAAGGTTGTAAAGATTTTACCAGACCCACTCCCACAATTTAAATTTTAGGATAACAGGATTTGAAGAAAGAAATGGCAACCCACTCCAGTATTCTTGCCTGGAAAATACCATGGACAGAGGAGCCTGGTAGGCTACAGTCCATGGGGTCGCAAAGAGTCAGATATGGACTGAGCAACTTCACTTTTCTTTCAGGAAGGAGAAACTGTCCTCAAGGAGGATACATTGTTGTTATATAATCCTTAGTACAGAGTTTAAACTGAGTTGTTTGTTGTGGAGTCATCAGTTCCAGGCTTAAAGAAAAAAAAAAAACGTTTTATGTGACTAAGACTAAGGAATGTAGAGGGAAAAAAAGGTGTTTGTCTTTTCCTCCTCCTTGAGAATTCCAGACCTCTATCTCCAATTTGAGAGCCCCAGACCCCTTTTGCCGCCTCAGGGACCCCAGCCTTCTTATCACCCTGCCTAGGAATTGATTCTCTCACTTCACACTTCGGAGACTCATTTTCTTGCCAACATGAAATATTCACTTTTCCTCAGCACTGATGCTTATACCTGATAGGCTAGCCAAACTCAAACATAGAGCTAGAGAAGTTTTAATGCATACGGCATGTCCACACTTGTTCCTGTTATTCCGTCCCCAGGAGCTGTGTAAAAATAATTAAATGTCTGAAAAATTTCTAAGTAAAGGCCAAAGAGGATCATTGATTTATTAAATGGCTATCAGCAAACACACAGAAGACTGATTTGGTCAGAAAGATTGTTAGACTGTGTTTGGGGAACAGAATAAAATTTTAATTTTAATAATTCATTATAATGTAGTTCCTATTGTACTAGAAAAGAAATATATTTGCCATTAAATTGAGCAATTACCTAGATAGAACTAGCATTTCATAAATGTAAGAGCTGGTATTATTGCTAGAGCTATAGATAAACATAGAAGAGTAAGATTAAGTTTATTATTTATGTATGAAAGAGTCATTTGAATCTAGGCCTGCAAAGAAGGAAGAATGTCTTTAGTGAATTAGAAACAAAGAAGCAAAGGAGGAATTTATACAAGGAGAAAAAAAGATCTGTTAGACAAACAATAAAACAACCAATTATTACTGTGAAGAAAATGGATGTGAGATAATATGAGAAGGAAAAAAAGCATTGAAAATAACATTGGGAAAAAAATCCCTAAATGAATGGTGGAATAATCTTAAAGCATAATTGACAACATTTTTAAAGCCACTTCACTTTTCAACATCTGCTTAAGTCTACCTGTTTGTAATGCACACATAATCAGCAATGTAATTGGAAGGAAAATATGAGTAAGAAGAAAGTTGATCCTTTATTTTAATTAAATAGTGAGCAGGTGGAGTCTATAAACAACTAAATATTGTAGTGTAGTTGCTATGTAAACAGCAACAACCTCTTATCTTGCATATTTAATTTATTTAAATCTCAAAATGAAATGTTATTTTAAGAACATGTTGTTGTTCAGTCGCCCAGTCATGTCTGACTCTTTGCAGCCCCATGGACTGCAGGATGCCAGGCCTCCCTGTCCCTCACCATCTCCCGAATTTTGCCCATTCATGTTCATTACACTGGTGTTGCCATCCAGCCATTCATTCTCTGATGTCCTCTTCTTCTGCCTTCAATCTTTCCCAGCATCAGGAACTTTCCTAGTGAGTCACGTGTTCACATCAGGTGACCAAAATACTGGAACTTCAGCTTCAGCATTTATCCTCTCAATGAGTATTCAGGGTTGATTTCCCTTAAGGTTGACTGGTTGGTCTCCTGGCTGTCCAGGGACCTCTCAGAAGTCTTCTCCATCACCATAGTTTGAAGGCATCAATTCTTTGACACTCTGCCTTCTTTACAGTCCACCTCTTGCAACCATACTGGGAAGACCGTAGCCTTGACTATACAGACCTTTTAGGCAGAGTGATGTCTCTGCTTTCAACACTGTCTAGCTTGGTCATAGGAACATAAACTTTATGAAAAAATAAACACTACTTCTTTTCTAATGGGCTTCCCTTATGATTCAGATGGTAAAGAATCTGCCTACAGTCAAGAGACCCAGATCCATCCCTGGGACAGGAAGATCCCCTGGAGCAGGGAATGGCAACTCACAGTATTCTTGCCTGTAGAATTCCATGAACAGAGGAGCCTGATTGGCTACAGTCTATGGGATCGCAGAGTCAGACACAACTGAGTGATTAAAACTTTCACACTTCCAATTTTCTACTAGTGTTGGGTGGGAAAATTACTATTATTGTATTATTGTTATAAAATTATGGTTTTCCCTACACACAGTCCCAAAGATAACATCTCATTTTGTACTTCTCATTGGTGGGCACAAGGAAAAAGAGAAGGGAAATATATCACTCTTTCAAAAATAGAATATGAAGATCCAGTAATTTCTTTCTAATCTCAATTGCTATGATGCTATAAAAAGTCCTCAGACTCTAAAACAACAGAGAATTACATCTTTAAAAACATTTCCAGATCATGAAAGTGAAGTCGCTCAGTCATGTCCAACTCTTTGCGACCCCATGGACTGTAACCTACCAGGCTCCTCCACCCATGGGATTTTCCAGGCAAGAGTACTGGAGTAGGGTGCCATTGCCTTCTCCATTGCCATAGGGAACTTAAAACCTGTGTTATCAACCAGATCCGATTTTAAAAGTAGATGAAGAAGAGATTTTATATGCTGCTGGAGCCTTGGGATGACAGTAGTCATGGTTTCAGTGGCCCTGGGAGATGAGACCCTCTGCCCTTTTCCAATGGGAAGTTCTTAGAGGATGTACACTTGAATCTGGTATATCCAAACAGCAAGCAACGACGACAAAACAGAAGGCTAATGTAGAATGGATTCTATTGTTCTTGTTCATTAAGATCATGAAGAGTCATCACATAATAACCACACAGTCTCCATCAACCCTGAAATGTCGCCCTCCTTCCTTTCTTAATTTCCTTCCTCCCTTTCTCTTTTTCTCAGAGTGAATGGGATGTGTTCTGTGATATACACTTCAGTGTAGAAAACGTAGGCAGTCCATACCTTCCCTAGGTATCTTGCATAAAAAGAATCACTTTTTCATGTCCCATGGCAATTGAAGCTTTCTTTTTTTTCGTCTGTACCCTCTCCTTTACACTACAATCACTGTTATCGTCTAAAGCTCTCTCCCCGTCTCTCACATACACACTCTCTAAGCCAAAATCTTCTTTCTCAGTTATTAATAGTCTCAGTCTCTGTGTTTAGTCTGATTTTCTCTAAGAATCAGCATTAGAAATTGAGAATTTATACTGGCTTTCAATTCCAGTGAACAATGTGGTCTTCCTCTTTATTCTCCAAATCCATGTTCTGTCAGTCAATGCAATTATGTATCATTCCTGGGAGCCATGAGTCTAAATATCTGCAGCATGATACTTCCCAAATATATCTAGGAGAAAATAATGTAAAATACAGAAGAAGGTAGGGGTAATTTGTAAGTAATTCTTTTTCTCATAAAAAAATAATAGTGGGACAGTTAGTAAAGAACCAACTGGTGGTTGCAGCCATGAAATTAAAAGATGTTCACTTCTTGGAAGAAAAGTTATGACCAACCTAGACAGCATATTGAAAAGCAGAGACATTACTTTGTCAACAAAGATCCATCTAGTCAAGGCATGGTTTTTCCAGTGGTCATGTATGGATGTAAGAGTTGGACTGTAAAGAAAGCTGAGTGCCAAAGCATTGATGCTTTTGAACTGTGGTGTTGAAGACTCTTGAGAGTCCCTTGGACTGCAAGGAGATCCAACCAGTGCATCCTAAAGGAAATCAGTCCTGAATATTCATTGGAAGGACTGATGCTGAAGTTGAAACTCCAATACTTTGGCCACCTGATGCAAAGAACTGACTCATTTGAAAAGACCCTAATGCTGGGAAAGATTGAGAGCAGAAAGAGAAAGGGACAACAGAGGATGAGATGGTTAGATGGCATCACCAACTCAATGGACGTGGGTTTGGGTCAACTCTGGGAGTTGGTGATGGACAGGGAGGCCTGGCATGCTGCAGTTCATGGGTTCGCAAAGAGTTGGACATGACTGAGCGACTGAACTGAACTACTAAAGAACAGTGCTGTGTAAGTGTTATGTAGACTTTACAGGAATTAAAGAGCGGGGGCTGGATCTGGAAAAATTATCCAAGAGAAAAATATACCTAAAATTAAGTAGGTTTAAAACCTTAGACACCTGTTCCAAATAAATACTCAAACTGCTGTTGTAAAGTGACTTCCCACTGTTAATTCCTTAAGATAAGGAGAGTAAAAATCCACAGAAACTTCACAAGGAGTTTTTTCTTACCTTTGGGTCAAGAGTCTAGAGAATAAATTGGATTTTTGTAAATTTACTCTTACGTAGCATGTCAATGGAGAGAAAAACCCTGTTAGAAAATAAGGATACTAGAAAGGAATGTCAGGGAGCTCTGATAACATAGCAGCCTGAGTTAATTCAGATCCCTCCTAATGTGAGAAATTCACAGAAATGTTAGATAAACTCTAACTCCCATAATTTAACACACACACAAAATTTAACACACATTTTGGAAAGAGGAAACAAAAGGGTAATCTGAAAATAAAAACAAGAGAAACACAATAGCACATCCTAAAGCTGGCGCCTTAGTGACTCAGTGAATTTGGAACATAAATATAATCATATGTCTGGAGACTGGATTTTAAAAGCCCAAGCAGGGAGAGGAAACATCGCAAACATCATCCTAAACCTATAAACGAAGGAGTCTTTTTTGACTAATTGAAAGTATGCACAATTGTGAGACTTCCAAACAATTTTCTCATCCATGAACACTCCCTCTAGACCAGAACATGCCAAAGAATCTTATTTCTTTTCATGCCTCAGTTGTGAAAAAATGTCTCTCATAAGCTGTTAAAACCACAAGCCTACGGGTTGAAGTCCAAATTATACCATATACTTTTACATATGGATTGAAGTTCGCATGGTACAAGACTTTTCAAGTTAAAATTTTAACAGAGGAGGGGAGAGGAATTGGTTCTTGCAACCCTTAGAATATCTAGAAGGACACAGAAGAGTGGTCTGTTTAGGTACACTGTGAATAATCAACTAGGAAAGAGGGTAGGCAGGCAAAGGATGAAGCATGATCCTGAAGTTATTCAAATATCTGAAAGAGGATCTACAATAAAAGTGTTTAAAATTATTGCAATGTTAAAAAAGCATAGAGAAGAGTGATAAAAAGAAAAACTACAGAATATTATGGAAATGTATAATAGAAGCAAATAAAATTTATAAAAATAAAAAATATATAGTAAGTATAACTAAAAAATTGAATGGGAAAGCTAAACAAAGGAGAAAGAGAATGAATTAATTGAAAGAGTTGAATACATTACCCAGAATGCAAGAAGCATGGTAAAATATAAAAGAAGTGTAAAAGACAAGAAATATACCTTGTGAAAATGCAATGTAAATCTATTAGGGGTTCATAAATTATAAGAGTGAGAAGAGGGAAGTAGTAAAAGAGACACTGAAAATTTTCAAGGCCTGGTGAAGATAATTTCTTAAAGAAAGCCCTTCACGATAAATGAGCTTCCTTGGTGGCTCAGACAGTAAAGAATCTGCCTGCAATGCCAGAGATGTGGGTTTGATCCCTGGGTTGGGAAGATCCTCTGGAGGAGAGCATGGCAACCCACTCCAGTATTCTGCCTGGAGAATCCCCATGGACAGAGGATCCTGATGGGCTACAGACTATGGGGTCACAAAGAGTCAGACACGACTGAGTGACTAAGCACACATACTTCACGGTAAGTAAAATTAAATCTGTACCTGGAGGGATTGTTGTTAGACTATGGAAATCAAAGAGAAAGAGAAAACAACATCTTAAAGTAATCTAGGGAAACAAGACTTTGGGTCAGACACTGAGTGCACAGCTGCAGCGTCAGGAGCTTTAAAAGATGCCGAATCTCTGCTTGCTTTCTAATCTGTGCCTTCAGTTCTTGGTGACCATGGCGTTCTGTTTAACTCCTACTTCTTTTTCCCAGAGAAGAATGTCTCCAGAATTAAAAGTTAAGCTAAAAATAGTCCTCATGAGGACAGAAACACTAATAACTCTAAGAGAATTTCACTTTCACTAGATTCTGTGATTTTCATGTAGGTAATACTTGGTATTCAGTAGCTGATCACTAAATGTCAGTTGTTCCCTCCCATCTCTAAACACTGATGCTGGGCATGTAGAAAGGCTAGGATGCTCCAGATTTTCAGGATAGATGAGATATTTATACTGCCACAAGGAAGAGGAAAGTTGAACAGAGAAGAAAATTTCAAAGGAAGTATAAAATGTATTTCCCTACTTAGATTGAAATCATCTATGAAAGTTTATCTGAATGTAGTTGTCTTGTAAGATTTTTTTTTTTAGTGATTAGAATTAACTTCAAGGGGTGTGCTGAAGTTTCCTAATCAGGATGTGGGAAGAAGATCCGTTCCATTCCGTTCAGTGGTTCAGTCATGTCCGACTCTTTGCGACCCCATGAATTGCAGCACGCCAGGCCTCCCTGTCCATCACCAACTCCCAGAGTTCACTCAGACTCACGTCCATTGAGTCCATGATGCCATCCAGCCATCTCATCCTCGGTTGTCCCCTTCTCCTCCTGCCCCCAATCCCTCCCAGCATCAAGGTCTTTTCCAATGAGTCAGCTCTTCTCATGAGGTGGCCAAAGTACTGGAGCTCAGTTTTAGCATCATTCCTTCCAAAGAAATCCCAGAGTTGATCCCAAAACTAAAAATTTATTTTTTTACCTGGTTTAATATTAAGTCTCCAATTGTCCTTCTTTGATCTCCTTCAGATAGAAGGTCAGAATTTGAGGATTAGAAGATCTGTCTCCAAGTTGAATGCATATTGTCCATGTACTGAGCTGTGTCAGCTAAGGTATAGCTTTTTAAGAAACTGCACATTTTCTTCTGATCTCTTTCTTGGCTTAATGCCAATAGTTAATAATCCCCAAAACTAAAAATTTATTTTTTCACCTGGTTTAATATTAAGTCTCCAATTATCCTTCTTTGATGCAATTGTGGTGCTTGTAATAGGTAACTTCTGAACTGCTTATTAACATGAGATATTAAGCATGTCCATATTTTCAATTTTTTATTTGTTTTTAAACCTTTTTTTAAGCCACATATTTATTGTACTTAATATATAGAGGCATTATGAAACACATAGGAATAAAGATAAATAGAATTCTGGCCTGTCCTTAAGTTTTTATTATTTGTCATGTTAGTAAAAATAATACTTTCCAACTTTTACTACATTATTTATTCTTTTCCTTTACTACATTTTTTAATTTTCTTTTTCTTTTTATTATTCTTTCTTTTAATATTAGTAGTATTATTCCTAATAATCTCTTATTTTTTATTAGTTTTTGAATCCTTATGTACTAGATTCTTTTGATACCACTGCTACTGGTCAATAAGTCATATAATCAAATACTGTGAATTTTGCAATAGTATGATTAAACATTAAGGTATTTCCAATGAGTATTTGTTTAGAAATGTGGTCATATCTTCTCTTCAGTCTGTCTTATTTAATATTTGCTTTGTGTAATTGGATGAACCAAAATACATAAAGAATACTTACATGGTCATTTTTGAGTTTTTATTTCCTACATAAAGAACTGCAAATATTAGCAGAATACACATTGCAATCAAAAGGCCCGATAAAATATAGTGTCAGTCAAGTTTTAAATTTTAACTCAATATACCTTGTATTTTATTCTGTCAGCCATTACTTAGAAGTTATTCAAACAGTAATTTTGACTTTTTATTAATATCTATAATCATTGGAATTTAAATTCTATACCAGTGTAGTGTTAATGGAAAAAATAGTGTAGTCCATAATAGGTTTGACAATTGAATCTATCAATAAAGCTGGTGAGCATTTTTTCTCCATCAGCAATTCAGCAACTTATCTAAGAACTGACTGATTCATGCAAGAGCAAATATGAAAAAGTCAGTGAGGGTCTAAGTTACACAGAAAAATATTGAATCTGTGTGTGAAAATGGTATTCCTTAAGCCAGCTAACATGATGTACTCATTTGAGTAAATAACTGTAAAAAATCTATTGGAAGCAGAGAAACAAGCTTCTGTTTTATTACCCAGAATTTGACATATTTGAAAATTCAGGGCATAAATTGTTAGAAATGAAATCAAAGAGTTTGAAATTCTTTGGGGTGATGCTATAATGCAATGTAAATTTAAACTAATTTTATTAAAGACAACATTGCTCTCAGACCGGCTACTTGAGATTTCCACCAACAGGAATAAATACAAGAAAAAATATAGGACAAATCAAGAAGTGAAATTGCCATGTTGAGTCTGATTCTGGACATTAAATGGAAAGAAAGGCATAAGCCCTCTAAGGATGTTCTCTAACTCAGTAGACACATCTCCATTGTCTTTACTCAGAATCAAGACTCCTTGTGGTGCCCACCAATGCTAGCCTCAATAGCTTGTCTGGACCCTACCTCATGGCAACAAGTCAGTGGCACCCAGAGGTGCTGGAGCAATGGTTCTCATGCTGTGATTAGTGAAAACCTGTTCTCACTTACTTACTATACATGTTGTTTTTCAGTCTCTAAGTCATGTCAGACTCTTGGCAGCCCCATGAACTGCAGTATGCCAGGCTTCCCTGTTCTTCACTGTTCCCCAGAGTTTGCTGAAACTCATGTCCATTGAATTGGTGATGCCATCTAGCCATCTCATCCTCTCTCACCCCCTCTCCTCCTGCCCTCAATCTTTCCCAGCATCAGGGTCTTTTCCATTGAGTTGACTCTCTGTATCAGCTGGCAAAAGTATTGGAGCTTCAGCTTCAGCATTAGTCCTTCCAGTGAATATTTAAGGTTGAATTCCTTTAGGATTGACTGGTTTGAACTCCTTGCAGTCCAAGGGACTCTCAAGAGTCTTCTCCAACACCATGGTTCAAAAGCATCAATTCTTCAGTGCTCAGCCTTCTTTATGGTAACTCTCACATCCATACACGGCTACTGGAAAAACCATACCTTTGACTATATGGATCTTTGTAGGCAAAGTCATGTGTCTGCCTTTTCATGTTCTGTCTAGGTTGGTCGTAGCTTTTTTCCAAGGAGTTCAGTTCAGTTCAGTCGCTCAGTCGTGTCCAACTCTTTGCAATCCCATGAATCGCAGCACGCCAGGCTTCCCTGTCCATCACCAACTCCCGGAGTTCACTCAGACTCAAGTCCATTGAGTCCGTGATGCCATCCAGCCATCTCATCCTCCGTCGTCCCCTTCTCCTCCTGCCCCCAATCCCTCCCAACATCAGGGTCTTTTCAAATGAGTCAACTCTTCACACGAGGTGGCCAAAGTACTGGAGCTTCAGTTTTAGCATCATTCCTTCCAAAGAAACCCCAGGGCTGATCTCCTTCAGAATGGACTGGTTGGATCTCCTTGCAGTCCAAGGGACTCTCAAGAGTCTTCTCCAACACCACAGTTCAAAAGCATCAATTCTTCGGCACTCAGCCTTCTTCACAGTCCAACTCTCACATCCATACATGACCACAGGAAAAACCATAGCCTTGACTAGATGGACCTTAGTCAGCAAAGTAATGTCTCTGCTTTTGAATATACTATCTAGGTTGGTCATCACTTTTCTTCCAAGGAGTAAGTGTCTTTTAATTTCATGGCTGGAGTCACCACCTGCAGTGATTTTGGAGCCCAAAAAAATAAAGTCTGACACCATTTCTACTGTTTCCCCGTCTATTTCCCATGAAGTGATGGGACCAGATGCCATGATCTTCATTTTCTGAATGTTGAGCTTCAAGCCAACTTTTTCACTCTCCACTTTCACTTTCATCAAGAGGCTTTTTAGTTCCTCTTCACTTTCTGCCATAACGATGGTGTCATCTGTATATCTGAGGTTATTGATATTTTTCCCGGCAATCTTGATTCCAGCTTGGGCTTCTTCCAGTCCAGCGTTTCTCATCTGTACTCTGCATAGAGGTTAAATAAGCAGGGTGACAATATACAGCCTTGACGTACTCCTTTTCCTATTTGGAACCAGTCTGTTGTTCCATGTCCAGTTCTAACTGTTGCTTCCTGACCTGCATACAGATTTCTCAAGAGGCAGGTCAGGTGGTCTGGTATTCTCATCTCTTTCAAGAATTTTCCACAGTTTCTTGTGATCCACACAGTCAAAGGCTTTGGCATAGTCAATAAAGCAGAAATAGATGTTTTTCTGGAACTCGTTGCTTTTTCCATGATCCAGTGGATGTTGGCAATTTGATCTCTGGTTCCTCTGCCTTTTCTAAAACCAGCTTGAACATCAGAGAGTTCACGGTTAACGTATTGCTGAAGTCTGGCTTGGAGAATTCCAAGGAGTAAGCATCTTTTAATTTCATTGCTGCAGTCACTGTCTGCAGTGATTTTTGGAGCCCAGGAAAATAAAATCTATCACTGTTTCCACTATTTTCCCCATTTCTTTACCATGAAGCAATGAGACTGGATGCCATGATATTAGTTTTTTGAATGTTGTGTTTTAAGCCAGGTTTACTCTATATACTTTTTTTTTTTTTAATGTTTAGTTAGCTTTGATTGTGCTCAGTCTTCATTGCTGCGGCCTTTCTCTAGTTGCTGAGAACAGGGGCTACTCTTCACTATTGCAGAGCAGGGGCTCTAGGCATGTCTAGGCATATAGGCTTCAGTGGTTGTGGCCCACAGGCTTAATTGCCCCCCTGCATGTGGGATCTTCCCAGACAAGGGATCTGACTCGCGTCTCCTGCATTGGCAGGGGGATTCTTAACCACTAGGTGACCAGAGAAACCTGAATATCCTTTTAAATCCTCTCTGGATTGTCTTTCTTGGTGTTATCCAGCTGCAAATTCGCAGTCATGAACTCTAAATTCTTATGAGTAAGTTTTGGAGATTTTCTGTTCCATCATTTGGTCTCCTTTCTCAGCTGCTTTCGATCCTCCAGAGGCTCATCTAACCCCTGTCCCATCCTAGGATATTATGCGATGCCAGGATCTATAGCCTTTCACCAGATTTCTGACCAGAGTCATTCCTTTGGGTTGTTTCTGAATTCATTTTTGATTTAGTGTGTCATTTTAGTATCCTACAGATTTTTGAAATATAGGTTATTAAAAAAAAGAAATATAGGTTATTTTAAAATACATTTAAAATCAATACACAGTGATTTTCTTATTTTAAAATTGAAAGTGATCTTTTATGACAAAAGCAGTTCATATCCATTATACAAAAATAGGAAATACAGACAAGCAAAAGGAAGAAAATTAAATGTGTATAATCTCACTAACCACAAATAATCACTTTTATAATAGTTTATCTGTCCATATTGTTTCCTGTACAAATGGTTTTTGTACAAATGGATAACTTTTGCAAAACTGTTTTTATAGCTTAATGTATCTAATTAACATCACATACATTTTTTTCAATATTCTCAAAAGTTATATCTTTTAAAATGTATACAGGACTGGACCACCCTTTTTTCTAAGAACTTATTTTATTATAGTAAGAAATTTCTCCCCAATTTTTAGCAACAGTCTAACATGCCCAAATATAAATTTCTTGACATATATTTTACATAAACACATTGTGGCTAATTACTAGTCCTTACATATGCCTCTGTACATTTTGGACAGCTTTCTTTATTAAACATATTTTAAATTTATAATCATCTAAGTCACATATTATCTTGACAAATTATCCCCTTTGGAAATGTGCAAGACTTGTCTTCTAAAATAAATTATTTCATAACAAAATAAGTTACAAACCATGCAAATGAATTTTCAGCTAGTACTTTCTTTAGAAAACAAAAACAATTATACATCTCTCCTTAGTGCCAACTTTTTCAATGAATTCAGAAAATTTATCTCTAATGAAGTTGCCACTTAGAAAAATGATAAGAATATAGAAAGAAATATAAACAATAACTTTTAAATTTGCTGATTTAAATAATAAATCGGTCACGTGTGGGTTTACCATCCTGATAACTGCAGGTCTCACCTTCATATCTTCTTCCCCTAAGTGTGCCTCCTCTGACAACAAACACCTAGATATTTCCATGCTCCATTGTGGCAATAATCATTTTCTGCATAAGGAATTTTTCCACTGTACTGCACCACTCCACTGCACTTCTATTAGAGAAGGCAGCATCATTCTGTCTTTGAATATCAGAGATTACTCCAGTGCTTGAAAGAGCTGCTGCTGCTGCTGCTAAGTCGCTTCAGTCATATCTGACTTTGTGTGACGCCATAGATGGCAGCCCACCAGGCTCCTCTGTCCCTGGGATTCTCAGACAAGAATACTGAAGTGAGTTGCCATTTCCTTCTCCAATGCATGAAAGTGAAATCATTCAGTTGTCTGACTCTTTGTGACCCCATGGACTGTAGCCTACCAGGCTTCTCCATCCATGAGATTCTCCAGGCAAGAGTACTGGAGTGGGTTGTCATTTCCTTCTCCTTGAACGAGCTATAAACTTTTATTGGGTAAATTAATCGATTCATTCATCTATTAATCAATGACATGGTGCCTTAACAAATCACTATGAATATTTAACAGATAGTAGAAGGAAGAAAACTAACATGTATTCAGTTCAGCTCAGTCACTCAGTCGTGTCCAACTCTTTGCGACCCCATTAATCTATAAAAGCCAATTAATTAAATACCAAGCCTCTGTTAAATCTTTGTAGACTTTATCGTTTTATTTTTTCTTGTATTTTTCCTTCTCTAACAATTTAAATTATCTCACATTTTCCATAAATGATTTATTAGCTAACAAAACATGTAGCAACCTACATATACCACTAGATCCTATTTTGTGTGATATAATAAAAGATTTTAGATAATTTATATATACATATATATATATATATACACAGACAGAGAAGAACTTATTTATAAAAATACAATCTCTAAAAAGCAGGAAACAAAATATCTTGCAACTCTAAGAACCTCATTTATATTTCACATATGCTGTAGACAACGGCTCAGAAACTCAGATGTGGTGCTTATAAATATGTATGAAGTATAATTAGCTTGGAAAATGCTGCTTCATCAACAGTCCTGATATTGTTGATGTGCTTCAGTGACTTACTAAGCAGTGTTGGATAAGGAACTCGCCAGATTCCAACAAACTGAAGCAGTTCTCTTCATCCATACCATGTTAGTGTCTTCCATTCTGTCATCATATGACAGACCTGTCTTTTAAACCTGGACTGTTGGTATGTTGCTGTATGCCATCAGCTCTTTACTGTTTTGGAGTGCTTCTTTGCCCTATACTTATTAAAGAATTAAATTTGTGTTTTAAAACCCTTACAACCTGTGCAAATGCACATGCACACACACACACACACACACACCGCACACAATTCAGTTCCAAATGATTTCCCTGGTGAATCTACCAAACATGTAAGAAAGAAGTAATACATTCTTCAGGGAATTGAAGAGGAGGAAATATGTCCCAGTCATTCCATGATGCCAGTATTACTATGATACAAACCAAAGACATTATGAAAAAAAAAGAAAATTATAGATCAATATCCCTCGTAAACCTAGATGGAAAAATTCTGACAATGTTAAAACATAGAATCCAACCATTCATTAAGATAATCTACAGATTAGAAGAATGTATTTGCAAATTACATGTCTGATGAAGGATTTGTATCCATATTATACGTAAATATCTTTCAAAACTCACTAAGAACAAATAACCCAATACAAACTTGTACAAAAAATTTTAACAGACACAGCCAAAGAAGATGGTGAAAAGCACATGAAAGAACACTCAGCATAATTAGTTGCAAGGAAAATGCAAATTAAAATCCAACTGTTGTACACACCATTAGAATGTCTAAATTCTTAAAAGACCAACTATATCAAGTAGTGACAAGGATATAGTTACATTTGTAACTCTCACTCATCGTGAGAATTTAAAATAGTACAAGTAATTTGGAAAACATGTTGTTTCTTAAAAGTGTAAACATATATCCACCAGATAGTCTAGCCATGCCACTTAGAGGTCTTTCATTCCAAGAGAAATCATCATATGTTCGTACAAAGATTTGAATACAAATGTTAATAGCGGCTCTATTTAGAATAGCCAAAGCTGATATAATCCAAATGTCCATCAAGAAGTGAATGAATAAATAGATTGGGGCATATCCATGTGGGACTTCCCAGGTGGCACAGTGGTCAAGAATCCGCCTGCCAATGTGGGAAATGCAAGATATGCCAACTCCAACCCTGGACTAGGAAGAACCCTTAGAGTGGGAGATGGCAACTCACTCCAGTATTCTGGCCTGGAAAAAATTCCATGGACAAAGGAGCCTGGCAGGCTACATCCATGGGGTCACAAAGAGTTGGACATGACTGAGCAACTGAACACACACGTATCTATGTAAATAAAAAACAGATCACATTTTGATACACACACAACATGGATAAGTGTTAAAATAATTACACTGAATGAAAGAAACCAAACAAGAAAAAAAGCGTACTACATACTGGATGATTCTATTATATAAAAGTCCATAAAATACAGACTAAAAGTGTTGGAAACCAAAGCAGTGCTTATGTGGATATAAGGAAGGACAAGGAATGGAAGGGAGGGTATGAAAAGAAATGATGGGTATGTTCTCTACCTCAATTGTTTGATGGTTTCATGGGTGTATAAATATCAAAGCTTATCAAATTGTAAAATTTAAATATGGTAAGTTTATTTATACCTCACTAAAACTGTTGAAAAGTGTAAGAAAGTAGAAAAAAATGAATATTGCCCATCACTCTTCCTAGTCCCTCCGAATTTCCACAGCTCAGACTAACTTTTTTCCATGGTGTCTGGCCCTTCTTTTCTCTCTCACCTTGTTTCATTAATTTTCTTGTGCACATCAAGTCAACTCTCTTTCCTTCCTTCACCCCCTTCCTCTTTTGCATATCCAAGATCAGCTGTAAAATGTTGATTGTTCGATTCTCACCAGACCATGTTCCTGTAGAAAGGAATTCATACCTTAAGACTCTGGGGAAAGCTTGCTCCCTTCCTTGCTCGCTTGCTTTGTCTAGCTCGATCTAGTGTTATAAATGAGCCGTGTTAGCTTGATGGCTCAGGATCATCACTGTCAATATTGGCATCTACTGAAACCTGTTTCGTCCTTATCCGAATAGATTTGGATTGCTGAGATTTAAAAATTCTCCAGGTTCGTTTTCTTTCCTCATTGTCAGTTTGTCAGCTGTCCCTTTGGCTGCTATCGTGGGCTTATTTAGAGAATCTTCATTCTTCTTTCTTTGTAATTTCCTGTCTGTAATCTGTTTTGATTCAGGAAACCTGTAACCAGGGAGTAAGAATGGCATATAAATTTGGAACAATATAGAAGCTGAGTGGGTATTGGAGCCTTATGTTTTTGAGTAAGGTGCATTGGATTTGTGCCATTGATATTGACACTTACCTTTTTTTCCAAATAAATGACGTTTAAATGACATTACTGTATCTAATTCCCCACAGACCCATAGGACCAAGCATTTCTGTATTCTCAATTGAAAAAAGTGTCCATTTCCCACAGCATAATTTGTCAGAGTTGTCAGGCAACTCTTTTTGCAAAGGCTAGATATAAATGCACAGATTCTTTTTATTTATGTAGATGTTTCCAATATATCCTTTTGTAGATATCATAGCATTATTTAATCAATCTGTTTTATAATCAATAGATTAAGTGAAAGCTGTTAGAATAACACCTTAAAATAAGTTTTACCACAACAGTAGCAATCTGTAATCTCCCCTAGTTTAATGTTCAAATAGTATGATAAAAAATGCTATTAAAGCACTGGAAATGTAGTTGAATAGTATTTTGTCTAGGCTAACCTGAGTTCAGATTTATAACTTCAACAGTAAGTATTTAGCATTCTCTGCTTTTCTTACACTCTGAAATACTCTTCCAATTTAGAATTTACAAGATCTAAATTTGTAAGATCCTATTTGATTTTTCTTTTGGTATGTAATGATTCTTGAAGTGCAAACATTATTAAAATGGATAACTAAACATTTATTTTAAGCAATCCTTTTCCCATATCACTCTATTATCTTTGTGTCACCTCTCTTAGTTCAAACCTCAACAAATCCATCTTTGCTAGGAGATGATTGTGGCTCAGAGACTGTCATTTAGAAGGTTTTATTTTGCCCTAAGACTTGGAGATGCCTTCAGAAAAGGAACACTGTTCGTCTTCATTTCAGTACCTAGGGGACAGGAAATGCTTCCTCCACTTACCCCACAGCTTGAATGAAATGTGCTTAGGGATAAAGTCAAGGATGTGCTTAGTTCTTAATTTGCTTGACCATTTGACAGCACTTGATAGTACTGACCAACGTTACTACGTTGCAACACTGCCAGTCACATACTCTGAGCCATTTCTGTAAGTCTTGATGTCCATGATATCATGCTTTCCTAGCTTCTCTTTGTCCTTTCTGGAATCTCAATCACCCTGCTAGCCCCACTTTCTGTACCTGCCTTTAAATAAATGTTGGGATTCCCAAGGGTTTTCTTCTAGACTTTCTTCTCATATCCTCGCTTTAATCACAAAGACATGCTGATCATGTATTATTCTGCGTATGTAGTTCAGAATGCTTTCCTAAAGGTAAACAGTGTACCAACTGCCTGCAAGTTCTTTGGTTTTAGAAATGTGATACTTCTTTTTCTGCCCACAGGCAACAGGTCCTCAGGGTTCATTAAAGGACGGTGCCAAAGGTTCTCTTCAGAAAAGCTTTGGGATTCTTAATGAAGCCAAGAAGTTAGCAAATGATGTAAAAGGTCAGTGTGATCTCTTTTTATTATTATTTTCAGTGTAATTATAGTTGTAATTGGTAGCATATTTTATCAGATTATTGGAAAAATGTAATTTTTGCACCATGGTTGTTATGATTATTTTTACTGTCTAGATTTAGTGCAAGTAAACTATCTTATCAGTTTTACTGTATTTTGCCTTCACACGTCATTTTGTACTGAGCATTACTTCAGAATTTTTAAACCTAATTTCTGTAACATCATTTCATCTGTATCTTAAGTATGCTGCTGCTAAGTCGCTTCAGTCGTGTCCAACTCTGTGCGACCCCATAGACAGCAGCCCACCAGGCTCCCCCGTCCCTGGGATTCTCCAGGCAAGAACACTGGAGTGGGTTGCCATTTCCTTCTCCAATGCATGAAAGTGAAAAGTGAAAGTGAAATCGCTCAGTCGTATCTGACTCTTCACGACCACGTGGACTGCAGCCTTCCAGGCTCCTCCATCCATGGGATTTTCCAGGCACGAGTACTGGAGTGGGGTGCCATTGCCTTCTCCAATCTTAAGTATAGGAACTTTTAATTTTTAAAGGATGGTAAATTTTAAAGAGCATCAAATGCCACCTCTTTTAACTTTAGAATTATGGTCACAAATGAATGAATAAGGCAGATGCAGCTTTCGATTTAGTGGGGCACATGGTGGCTCAGACAGTAAAGCACCTGTCTACAATGCAGAAGACCCAGGTTCAATCCCTGGGTCAGGAAGATCCCGTGGAGAAGGAAATGGCAATCCACTCCAGTACTATTGCCTGTAAAATCCCATGAACAGAGGAGCCTGATAGGCTGCAGTCCATGGGGTTGCAAAGAGTTGAACACGACTGAGCAACTTCACTTTCATATCTCAAAAAGTTTTTGCCTCTTAAATACATTTTTGTGTATTTTATTCCTAATTCAAAGATCAAAGTGCATATAATATTTGCCTTGATTATCGTGTGGGTTTTACATTAAAAATTCAATACAGCCCACATTCTAGATAAGTTATATTTATTATTTCATTCAAATATCTCCTGTTCTCATGTAATTGCCTCCTGTATCATCTGTCTTCGGTCGCATTCTTTCCCCTTTTTTCTGGCTTGCATCCAGCTCCCCAACCTTACTGAGATACTCCTGTTCTCTGAAAAGTTGCTGCCATTTCAAACCTCCACTTTCTGCAGTGTTTATTCTCCTCTTTGGAACTCCTCACCATCCCTTTTTTCCAACCAATTGCTTTCTACCAGACCCTCAAGATTTAGTCCAAATGTTATCATCTCCAGGAGGCCTGGCACCCCATCTGAATTACATGTCTCCTCTCTGTGCACCCCTTTCTCATAGACTTGTCAAATCATCACGGCCATGGACTTAGCATCCATTTTCTAGAGGACAGTAGCAGGATCTTCTTTTTAGCTTTGTATTTTGGTGTATAGTATCACAGTGACTATCTCAATTCATGAAATAAGCATATTTTTAAAATAAAGGAATAATGTTGGTCTTTACTAAAAGTAGAAAGAAAAGAGATTTTTATCATTTATATTTGCCAGTGCTCTCAATGAATAGTCTTTTATTTCCAATAGAGGCTGGTATGGAATTACATGTTTGGTCTCCATTATAGATAGCACTAGGACAGAAATGCTTTGGATTGTGTATCATAGGTAAAATATGACCCCTTCTATGTATAATCTGATGCAGGAAATTGTATTTATTACAACCTGAAAAATAGCTGTAGAGTCAATCCTGTTTTCCTAATTTGGCAAGTTGGGTTATCTCATTACTTGGTCATCCTGCCTTTCCCTCCAGTGCGCTTGCCCAGAGCTGAGATCAGTGTGAGGTGAGACAGGTTCAGCCACACAAGTGCAGAGTTAGATTCTGTTTCTATTTCAAATTTTTAATATTTTGCTCATATTGATCTTTTTTGAATTAAATGTGATTTTAAAAAAAAATACTGCATAAAAACGTTTTATCTTGAACACTGAGTGTGTTCGGGGGCCCCTTTGAATTTTACACCTGAGGTGAATGCCTGAGTCTCCTCACCCTAATTCCAGCCCTACCTTTGACTCTATTTCCCCACAAACACTGGTGTTACAAAAATAAAGAAAGAATCTGTTTTAAGAGTTTTTCCTCCAAGGGAAAAAGAAATCTAAGGACAGGTATAGTAGCCAGGGTTAGGTGACAGAAAGGTTCATTAGTTTAAATGCCCTTTTTTGTACTTCAGGTAGTACATTATTTAAAGTAATGAAAACCCACAAACTACTCAAGTAATAATTCCTCCAGAAATCCAAGCCAAGGCTCTGACGGAGATGGGAATGTTTTCCTGCTACATTATGACATTCCCCTGATTTGTGGCCAATTACACAAGTTATAAAACGGCTCTTAATCAGGGAAATGCCATATATTACCGCCAGGAACTGCTGAAATAGGCCCTACAGAGCAAAATACTTGACAGCAGCTATTAAAATAGAGATTTAGTCATTTCTCTCTCTATGGTGCCTGGAGTTAGAAGGAATAAAAATGGTGAGGCAGTATACCCTCCATATTTCTAATGTGTTACTTGGTTCTAGTCAGTACAATACAATTAGTCCATGAGCTTTAGTCATGAATAACTTAGAGCTACTCCCTGCCATCTTTATGCTATCCTTGCCTTCAGAGAACTGAACTTGACAGGAGCAGTTTGTTTTGCCTTTAAGTTTTGAGTATACATTTATTAAAAGTAAATTTGCCCCTGTGCACATTTGCCATTTGAGACCAGTCTGTATCAAATTGATTGAATGTCCATGGAGATAAAAATTGTTTTGTTGATGGATATGGGGCTTGATACAAATTGATGACCAAAAGAGCTGGAAGATAAATTGATGCCCCGGGTGAATTAATACTACTTTGCAGATGGACAAAGGATTTTGTCCAAAAAAAAAAAAAAAAAAAACCAGCCAGGTGAGGCTCTCATGGAATGTGTACAGGGCAAGGATTGAAGTTGAGGATGATATATTAGAAGTGTGAAAATACGAAAATTCTATAATTATATACCTTATCTTATATAGAGTAACTTTTTAATTTTATTTGCCTCTTCATTTAACCCTACTTTTCAACTTTGCTCAAAATAAGTGAAATGATTTAATTACTTAGGAACAAATAGATAACATCTCTATAAAATGAATGACGTGCACATTGAATAAAAAGATCTATTCTCAAGCCCAAGGATATGGAATCAATGAACTGTATGACATATGATATTGTCCAAACTGTATGACATATGATGTTGTCCAAAACACAGAAGAGTGTCAGAATTATCCCCCAAATTAATTTTAATCAAATTAATCCATATTTTCCTTCTGTACCATGAGCCTCCAGACGCTGAGTCATTAAGACCAGACAAGTGTATCAAAATGGTTTTGCAATCATGAATATAACACACTTGCAATTACTAACCTGTTAAGAATCTGTGTTATTATTTCAGATTGGATACAAACAGAATAAACAGGAATATTGTAGTGACATTAAACTGAAGTATGAGGAATTAAAATTTGCAGGACACTAATCTTCTCAGTCTGCTGGCTTTCTGAATAAAGTAGCTATTCCTCTCTCCTAATAATAAATAAGTAAAAGTATTTTTATATTATTAAAAACAGACTCCTGTTGGGAATTCCCTGGCAGTCCAGTGGTAAGGACTCCATGCTTCACTGCCAAGAATAGGGATTCAGTACCTGGTCAGGCAACCAAATCCCACAAGCCACATAGGACAGCCAAAATATTATACATATACACTTAGTGACTAAACCGCTATATATATATATATGTATGCATGCATATATATATATGTATGTATGCATGCATGCATGTATATGTGTGTATATACATATATGTATATATGTACACATATGTATATGTGTGTATATATGTATTCTGTGTATATATGTATTCTGTGTATATATGTATACTATGTATATATATACTATAATACACACTGTATATATATATATATACACATACATATATATACAAACATACATATATATATATATAGTGGTTTAGTGACTAAGTCATATACGACTCTTGCAACCCATGGACTGTAGCCCGCCAGGCTCTTCTGACCATGAGATTCTCCAGGCAAGAATGCCAGAGTGGACTGCATTTCGTTCTCCAAGGGATCTTCCCAACCTAGGGATCGAACCGGGGTTTCCTGCACTGCAGACAGATTCTTTACCAACTGAGTTACCAGAGAAGTACCAGTATGTAATCCCAAAAGTATATATCCCAAAAGTATACACATACATGTCCCCAAAGTATATATATATATAGTATATATATATACATATGTAATATATATTTGGAGACAGAAATGGCAACCCACTCCAGTAGTATTGCCTGGAGAAACCCATGGACAAAGGAGCCTGGCGGGCTATATATAGTCCATGGGTTCACAGTCAGACATGACTGAGCAACTAACACACACACACACACACACACATAATATATAATATTTATATTATATTGTATATATATATTATATATATATAAAATATATATTTGGAGAAGGAAATGGCAACCCACTCCAGTAGTCTTGCCTGGAGAATCCCATGGACAAAGGAACCTGGCGGTCCATAGTCCATGAGGTCGCAAAGAGTCAGACATGACTGAGCAACTAACACACACACACACATAATATATATTATAATATTTATATTATATTATATATATAATATATTTTGCATAATTTGCATACTACCATTTGCCAGAATCCCAAAAGTATGCAAGTGAAAGACAAACAAACCATTCCATTGACAAAAAAATAATTTTGGATTAAATGGATAAAGCCAACCCTGGATCCCCTAGCCTCTAGCCTATTGTATTCCGAGAACAAGCTAATCTTTTCCTTTATGAATTACTGATTCCTCATGCAGAGTTTTAGTTCCTCCTTCAGTGTGTAAATAGAGAAAATTGAAAAATTAAAATAGAGTTAGACTCGGTTTCAGAGTTTAAATGAGAAGTGGCAAAATAAGGGCCAAACACGGAAGGACAAAAACTATTAGAACCAGAGAGTACTTTTCTTACTTAAAGGTATTTAAATTACATTTGTTTTAGAATACCTTGCTGGCCAAAACAAAAGGAGCCTGCAAACCCATACTCAGGCTTTGGAGCTTGTCCTAGAGGAACCACATGGAGTTTTTGATGTCTGGTTATTTTGGTTTCTCATTCAACTAGCTGAAGAGAGGACTGTCCTCTATCCTGATATCTTAAGACTTTGGAGATGATAGTGAAAGTGAAGTCACTCAGTGGTGTCCGACTCTTTGCAACCCCAAAGACTGTAGCCTACCAGGCTCCTCCATCCATGGGATTTTTGAGGCAAGTGTACTGGAGTGGGCTGCCATTTCCTTCTCCAGGGGATCTTCCCAACCCAGGGATTGAACCCAGGTCTTCCACATTTCAGGCAGACACTTTAACGTCTGAGCCACCAGGAAAGCCCAGTAGACATGCCACCAGACAAATCCCCCTTCTCTCCTCTCCTCAGGCTTCAGCTATAATCTGGTATTGGGAGGAAGAACATGTTCAGTTGCAAGCAAATGGCTATTGAGGGCCTAGCGAGCACTGTGCCCAAGGCGAACAAGAACTGATTTGGTACCTTTTAATCAGGACAAAGTTTCCCGCTAACATGCCTTCCTATAAACACAGCCCTATTTACTGATCTTAGAGGTTCCCTTGCATGGTACATGTAAGGGATATTCTGGGCAAAAGAGGAAATCAGAGATAGGACACATCCCAAACTTGTGACAGCTACTGGGAAAAAGTAAGCTTAGGAAAAATGTAATGGAGGAGGGCTAGGTGTGCCCCAGCATGAAAAGACTGGGTGGAGCAACTTCATCAAATCAATTGAAAGGAGGCCAGTAACAAGAATGGGATTCTGGATTTCACCTAACTTTCTTCCTTACTCAGCTGCTCTTCCTTCAGTACGACTGTTGGGATCCTGCACTCAGTGGTGGGGTTGACTTGGGGGCAGGTTCATGTAAGTGGATGAAAAATTACAGTAAAGTGACTTGAGATAAATTTTACCTCTTATGTTCTTAAAACATTCTAAGGTAAAAACATAATATAATAAAATTAATAAATTGTATAGAGTAATCAATGGCTTCCCTGGTGGCTCAGAGGTTAAAGCGTCTGCCTCCAATGTGGAGACCCGGGTTTGATCCCTGGGTCGGGAAGATCCCCTGGAGAAGGAAATGGCAATCCACTCCAGTATTCTTGCCTGGAGAATCTCATGGACGGAGAAGCCTAGTAGGTTACAGTCCATGGGGTCGCAAAGAGTAGGACACGACTGAGCGACTTCACCTTCACCTTCACCTTCATAGAGTAATCAAGGGCTTCCCAGGTGGCTCAGTGGTAAAGAGTCCAACTGCCAATGCAGGAGATAGAGGAGACACAGGTTTGATCCCTGGGTCAGGAAGGAAATGGCAACCCACTCCAGTATTCTTGCCTGGGAAATTCTATGAACAGAGGACTCTGGTGGGCTACAGTCCATGCGTTCACAAAGAGATGAACATGACTAAATGACTGAGTTTGCATGCATAGAGTAATCATATTATAGAATGTAGTAAAGTTAACCATTTTTGTATGTAAGTGAAAGTGTTAGTTGCTCGGTCATGTCCGACTCTTTGCGATGCCATGGACTGTACCTGACCAGGCTCCTCTGTCCATGGGATTATCTAGACAAGAATACTGGAGTGGGTAGCCATTCCCTTCTCCAGGGGATCTTCTTGACCCAGGTCTCCTGCATTGCAGGCAGATTCTTTACCATCTGAGCCACCAGGGAAGCTGCAACAGAATCATTTAAGTCAAAGAAATTCTGTTTGAATATACTGCATACATATAGTAGAGCCAACACTTTAACTAGCCCAAGTTAATGTGGTTCCAAAGATGATGTTTTTAAGCACTGCTGGATAAAAACACTGGCCTTTTGCCATGGTGTAGAGGTGACACACTAGTATTCATGGCCCTAACAAAGGTTTGATAAATGAGTGAGTGGATGAGCATTGCAGGAATCTCTCATTACCAGAAAGGTCAAAATCAAGGTTTTCACCTCATGCAGATCCCTTACCTCTTCCAAATGCTCTGCTTCAGAACTGTGGATAAAGCACTGCAGAAGTTAGCCTGCTGTCTAATTCAGAGGGAATGCTGGGCTGAATGAGTTATAAGCTGGAATCAAGATAGGCAGGAGAAATATCAACAACTTCATATATGCAGATGATACCACTCTAATGGCAGAAAGCAAAAAGGAACTAAAGAGTCTCTCAATGAGGGTGAAGGAGGAGAGTGAAAGAGCCAGCTAAAAACTAAATATTAAAAAAATAAAAATCATGACGTCTGGCCCCATTCAGTTCAGTTCAGTCTCTCAGTCATGTCTGATGACTCTGCAACCCCATGAATCACAGCATGCCAGGCCTCCCTGTCCATCACCAACTCCCAGAGTTCACTCAGATTCATGTCCATCGAGTCAGTGATGCAATCCAGCCATCTCATCCTCTGTCGTCCCCTTCTCCTCCTGCCCCTAATCCCTCCCAGCATCAGAGTCTTTTCCAGTGAGTCAACTCTTCGCATGAGGTGGCCAAAGGACTGGAGTTTCAGCTTTAGCATCATTCCTTCCAAAGAAAACCCAGGGCTGATCTCCTTCAGAGTGGACTGGTTGGATCTGCTTGCAGTCCAAGGGACTCTCAAAGTCTTCTCCAACACCACAGTTCAAAAGCATCAATTCTTTGGCACTCAGCCTTCTTCAAGTCCAGCTCTCACATCCATACATGACCACTGTACTACATGGCAAACAGAGGGGGAAAAGATGGAAGTAGTGACAAGTTTCCTCTTCTTGGGCTCTAGAATCACTGTGGATGGTGACTGCAACCATGAAATCAAAAGACATATGCTTCTTGGCAGGAAAGTTATGACAAACCTAGACAGTGTGTTGAAAAGCAGAGACATTACTCTGCCTACAAAGGTCCATATAGTCAAGGTTATGGTTTTCCTAGTGGTCACATACTGTTGAGAGAGCTGTATCATAAAGAAGGCAGAGTGCCGAAGAACTGATGCCTTCGAATTGTGGTGCTGGAGAAGATTCCTGAGAGCCCCTTGCACAGCAAGGAGATCAAATCAGTCAATCTTAGGGGTAATCAACCCTGAATAATCATTGGAAGAACTGATGCTTAAGCTGAAACTCTAGTATTTTGGTCATCTGATGTGAACAGCTGACTCATTGGAAAAGTCTCTGATGCTGGGAAAGATTGAAGGTGGAAGGAGAAGAGGGCATCAGAGGATGAGATGGCCGGATGACATCACCAACACAATGGACATCAATTTGGACAAACTGCAGGAGATGGTAAGAGACAGAGAGGCCTGGTGTGCTGCAGTCCATGGAGTTGCAAAGGGTCAGACAAAACTGGGTGACTAAACAGCAACAATTCAGAAGGAGCCTGGACAACAAAAGATGAAACATGATTGTTACTTTGTAAAATATTTGTATAAAAAATCTTAAAAGAGAAGTTATTCTTCCATTTTTTGATTAAAAAGCAAATCAAAAGTGATACTGAGTTTAAGTTGTAGCTCATAAGACAAATTTCATGATAAAGAAAATTTTGTTTGCAAAATGTTATCTATATGGTAATTTGCAGTAGTTCCATTTAACTAGACCCCTTCAATACTAAAAACAATTCTACAAACTTCACCCTTATGAATGAGAGATTCTCTCAAGGTATTTATTTGTGCTTTAAAAATATTTGTATAAAAAATCTTAAAAGAGAAGTTATTCTTCCATTTTTTGATTAAAAAGCAAATCAAAAGTGATACTGAGTTTAAGTTGTAGCTCATAAGACAAATTTCATGATAAAGAAAATTTTGTTTGCAAAATGTTATCTATATGGTAATTTGCAGTAGTTCCATTTAACTAGACCCCTTCAACACTAAAAACAATTCTACAAACTTCACCCTTATGAATGAGAGATTCTCTCAAGGTATTTATTTGTGCTTTGCTGTCCACTCTAGTATTCTGGCCTGGAGAATTCCATGGACTATATAGTCCTTGGGGTCACAAAGAGTCAGAAACAACTGAGTGACTTTCACTTTTATGTGAGAAAAAAGTTAAAAATTGCATTTAAGGAACTTAATTAGATATGATTGAATAGTAAAAATAGAACATTCCCATTAAATATATAAAATCATTCTTATATTTAGTTGATAATGGGGGCTATATATTAAGAATATATAAAAGGAAAATAAGCAACTTTAGATTCTAGATGATCCACTTTAAACACAGAAGAAAGTAAATAAGAAAATTTTGTTTGCAAAATGTTATCTATATGGTAATTTGCAGTAGTTCCATTTAACTAGACCCCTTCAATACTAAAAACAATTCTACAAACTTCACCCTTATGAATGAGAGATTCTCTCAAGGTATTTATTTGTGCTTTTTTGTCCACTCTAGTATTCTGGCCTGGAGAATTCCATGGACTATATAGTCCATGGGGTCACAAAGAGTCAGAAACAACTGAGTGATTTTCACTTTTATGTGAGAAAAAAGTTAAAAATTGCATTTGAGGAACTTAATTAGACATGTTTGAATAGTAAAAATAGAACATTTCCATTAAATATATAAAATCATTCTTATATTTAGTTGATAATGGGGGCTATATATTAATATATAAAAGGAAAATAAGCAACTTTAGATTCTAGATGATCCACTTTAAACACAGAAGAAAGTAAATCATAAATAACATTACTGAAAACTGGCAAAAAATACCAAAGCAGTTCTCAACTCAATGTGAATTACCAAACCAATGTGAATTATTTTGTTACCTTTTAATAACTGCATAATAAATCCAATACTTTCTCATATATCCTTCAACTGATTTCTCATATCAGTCATATGTAGTTATCTTCATTTTACACATGTAAAAATGGATAGAAATGACATTTGAACCCATGTCTTCCAACTCTAAGTCCTATAATTATTTCATTGCACTATACTACTTTCTCTAATGGCTAGAATATGTAAAAGAATGCATCATCAATGATCAAAGAAATACTTGTAATAGCTTTATTTTGAATTATGGCATAGTTCAATATTGCCAGTTCCAAGTAAGCTAAACAGTGATACATTTAGCACAGTAACAGGAACATGGTCACCATGAGTAAATTAGTACTATTATTAATGGAAGTAACTACCAAATGTGTGTAGTGATTTTCATTCTGAATACATCTACCTCACTCAGTTTACACAACAAAGGGAACTGATATTGTCAGGCATGTTCACAGTCCAGCCTGGCTGTTCTGGTTCTTTTCCCTCAGTTTATGAGCTGTCTCTGCCAAACTCATTCCTGGACATTTGTCTTCTAATGTGTGGGGAGTGCATGAGAAAGGGAGAGCTAAAATTAGAGCATGTGCCGGGGACCAGCCCCGGTGGATCCAGGGATATTCAAAGGGGGGACAGAGCGGGCGAGATAGGACAGGATAGGAGAGAACAGGATAGCTCAGGATAGAACAGTATAGTAGGAAATTAGTGGAAGAAAAGGAGGCTGAATATCTTGGTTTACATGGAAAGCCAATAAAACCTCGAGACAAGAGGTCTGCACCATCTACGTTAGGCCACCGGCGTCCGTTTGAATATCGGAGAGTGCCCCGCCCTGGGCTCTCTCTCCTACAGATCTTAGCAGCCGGGACAGGTAAGTAGACATGGCGAGCCTCCGTGCCCCAGATGGAAATTCAGCTGAAAAAGGGCAGAAAAGGGAAAGAATGACATGAGGAAGCCCAGTGTCGGTGTAAGGCTCCAAGAGAAAAAAAGGGCCGTTTATTTTTCAAACTCAGCTTATATACCCCAAGTTGTACATAATGGAATATGCAGAGTTATACAGGTGCAGCAGTCCTGACCCTCATTGAGATAAGGCTTTCTTTTTTGCATACTCTCCCGTTATAAAAGGTCTCAGGCGGTTTACATTATCTTCTGGCCAAGAGGCCTGTTAACATTTCTATGGCTCTCTTCTGATGAGGTTTTGTTAACCAGAAGACTCATTTGTGTTAACCTCTCCAAAGTCTGAATGCCACTCTCAGAAAACACTAAATAAAAATACAGCAATTTGTAATAAAAGGAAGTACAGTGATTTATAGCAAAGAAAAAGTAACTTACTCAAAAGTTTAGTATTGCTAACATCAAAACTACTATATATCCTTTTCCATATCCTATTTACATTGATTACATCTTCCTGGGTGCCTGATAGATAAAAAATAAGGTCTGGCAACAATCATTGAGTTAACCGTGAAATCTCGTCACCAATATGAATTTGAAAAGGCTCTGAAACTTTAAGATACTTTAAGGCTTTTGTGCCCCTCACAGTTGGGAGGGTGTGAGTAATTTACAAGCTTGTAGAAGGTCAGGGGAACTTGTTAGGCAGGCTAGAGCATTATCGAAGGGGCGTTGGGCTGAAAACTCCTTTCAAATGCAGGAAGCTAAAAACTCTTCCCGAGAAACTGGCAGAGAATAGTGGGGAAACAGACAAATACAGACAAACTTTTATTCTTGGGGTGCATGCTCAGGAAAAACCAGGGAGAAATCCGATGACTCAGATTGCCCTGCCATCTGAGTTTGCCACATGACCCTGTCACAGGTGGGATTCCTCACGCTGGCCCCCGACAAGCATGTATATGTAGCCTTTGAGGTTCAGTGGGTGTGGTATCTGGAGAGAGCATAGGTGACTTAGCTATAGCTAATGGGTATGAAAAGTGAGGAAATAAGGAGAGAAAGGTGTGCAAGGTAGCACTGTGGATTATAATTTGGCTCCTTTTCTTGTTTATCAAAAATTATGAGTTGGATTGGATTTGTCTTAACTACCAATAATTCTCTCTTTATCCATGTTACCATTCAAACTGAACCTCATGGGTTCTTTTTTTCATTTTAATTATAGAAACCTCTGCCTCGGGTGTCTTCATTTAAAGGCAGCCTTGGATCATTTATTTTCGTAGGTTTGCATGGCTAACATTTTATGTTTTCCATTTTAAAATCTGCAATTGTTTTCTGCACACAACTTCTGTTTATCTGAAGAATTAGACTGACAAAGTGATAAAGTGTTTTGACTTGGTTTGAGAAATTCCAAAAGGTACTTCAGAGAAAAATGATCAGAGTATAAGAAAGGATAAACTAAGAAGAGAATAGAGTCAAATCCTGAAACAAAGAAATCAGAATAGGCTCAGAATATTCCCATTTTGACTTTCTAGTACAGAAAGCAGAGGAGCAAAATTACTACTTTGAAACTTGAGGAATGGCAGTAACAATGTCCTCAAATCAGTCTTTGTTCTGAATAATTGGCCTGATTGTTCAGCCAGTATTTGTTATCAGAATTCATAGAATAGTATAAACGAAGTGATGCCCTTTAAATTAATCGTTTTCTCAGTTATACATGAATATCTTGCTTGCCAGCACATTTTAAATGTTTCATTGTTTAAAAAGTCAAATCCAATCAAGAAACTAAGAAATGAAATTTGTACTGTTCCATTTCCTTAATTGATGAAGACTTCTAAATTAATATCAAAAGAACAGCCTTTAACTATTCTCAGGGAATTTGTATAGATATCACAGTCATAGTGAGATTGTCTTTATTTCAAAAAGTATTCTTTCCACAACCTATTCAAAGATTTTATTTTAGTACAGTGAAAATAACAGAAGTATTAAAAGAAAGATAAATTGTGATTGACAGAGGAGAAAATCTAATTACTTGGAAAGTATATTTTGAAGGACTAGCATTGAAAATAATATCTTAGTGACTGAAATGAATATATTGATGTTTTAGAACCATGTTTTTCTGGAATATTTTATGCTTTATTTTTCTATGATGTTAGGTCTTTGGCTTGGAACCTAAAAGCAGATTCTCCCAACAATATTATGTGCTTATATTACTGTGGTATAACAGTGGTGTAATTCGTCTGCCTATAAAACCCTGATATGAAATGGAATGGATCATTAATTAATATGTTCAGTACTCTTTATCACATCCAGAACACTGATGGTTAAGAATCTTCCATCTCTCTTCCCTTCCCTTTGCTAGTCTTCCCAGATGATGCCAACAGAAACAAAGATTGTTCCCTAAGCTGCCAGTGGCTTGTTTTGTTCCTCCAAGAAGCCAGATGCACTACCTCTACAAGGGGTGGGCACACAGTCCAATCAAAACTGCTCTGCTCTGTTCAGTGAGATGTAGTCTCTCCTGGTCTGCCCACTCTGGGTACAGGAAAGTGATGAGAGCGACAGTCGGTGTTGGCAGATGATGGTCTTTAGCATTTCAAGTTACTTTTTTTCTTTAACTCTTTAAATGAAAAAACAAAAATATTTGCACAGAGAAAACAAATTAACCAGCACAACCAGGTGTAAAATGCAAGTACATTATTTAGCACATCATCCTTCACACCATTGTTATCTTTCTTGTGTCACTCCTGGTTTTTATCTGCTATACAATACAATATTATATACAAACTAACAACATTTGAACATGTTAAAAAATTAGTGGAGAGAAGCTGGACAATTTATACTAGTAATATTACATTGTCTGACATCCCCTGTGGATGAGATGGTAAAGACTATGCCTGCAGTGGACGAGACCCAAGTTTGATCCCTGGGTCAGGAAGATACCCTGGAAAAGGGAATGGCAACTCACTCCAGTATTCTTGCTGGAGATTTCCCATGGACAGAGAAGTCTGGCAGGCTACAGTCCATCAGGTTGCGAAGAGTCAGACACAACTGAGTGATTGACACTTCCACTTCCACAGTAAATGATATATTTTAATGTTAAAGAAAGCATGCTAAAGTAGCAAGAAAAAACCTATATAAAGCCTACTTAAAGTAATTTGTAAAATTTTATTTTCTCTATAAAAAACCAAAAATGTGCCATAGGCTATTTTTTCATTTCTTTGATTTTTATTTTTTTCAAATATTACTAAGTGATGTTTAGTAAAGTTGGGAGATTCTGCTTGAGATTCTCAAATAGACATATCTATTTGAGATTTTTAAAAGCTAATTCAGTGTCCATTTTGATAATAAAGTTTTAAAAATAATGACATTAACTTGAGTGATACAAAAGAGTATCATTATAAATGCAATAAAAGACCAAATCTTTCAAAGTTTTTCTCCATAGAAAACCATCAAATTAAGTCAAATAAAGATCAGATACCAGAGAAAATATAATAATTGTTGAATATATTTGTGTATCATATGGTCATATAAATATATATTTTATAATCTGATCTGAAACATATTTGTATACAGATGCCAATAAGTGAAATCAATTTTCATATTATTAAATGATTTTATATTAAAATAACTGAAATTGTTAATATTGCTTTTATGTGGAATCTAGAAAAATGATGCACTCATTTCTGATGAATGCATGAAATGAACTCATTTGCAAGGCAGAAAGAGAGACACAGATAAGAATAACAGATGTATGGATACCAAGAGAGGAAGCAGGAGTGGGATGAACTGGGAGATTGGGATTGACATATATACGCTACTATGTATAAATTAGATAACTAGTGAGAATCCACTGTACAGCACAGTGAACTCTACTCAACACTCTGCAGTGACCTAAATGAGAAAGAAATCCAAAAAATAGGGGATATATATGAACATATAACTGATTCACTTTGCCGTACTACAGAAACTAATACAACATTGTAAAGAAACTATGCTCCCATAAAAATTAATTTTATAAAATAAAATAACCTGAAATTTTATATCCATCTGTAAGTTCACAGATGATTAAAATTGTTTCATCCTTTTTTGTTTTCTGTTCACAGAAAATGATGACCAACTAAATGGCTTGACAGCCAGATTAGACAATGCCAATATCAGAAACGGGGATCTCCTGAGAGCTTTGAATGACACTTTGGACAAGCTAGCAGCTATTCCAAATGGTAAGAATTCCAGACACTGCAAACTATCCTAATGGAAATGAACTTTTGAAAAATGTTCCAACTTCTGCCTGTATTTCCTAGCACTGTATTTGTACCATTGTCAGGCTATTAGATAATGGTTTTCTTACTTATGAATTCTTTGTAAGAATGAGATACTAAGAAACAGTTTTCACCATGATGTTTATCATTTGTTAACTGACATTTGTAGGAATAAATTACAAAAAAGAAAATAATGGCCATCTTGTTATTATATTGTTCTTCCACATTTCAGCCCAGGAAATCTTACTTTGGTGGGAAAGAATAAAATCATACAGACACTATCCTCTAAAATGTTGATTTACCACCACAAAATTACAGTTTATTACAGTATCTACAGGGCTTCCCAGGTGGCCTAGTGGTAAAGAACTCACCTGCCAATGCAGGAGACATAAAATAATTCAATTTGATCCCTGGGTCAGGAAGATCCCCTAGAGGAGGGCATGGCAACCCACTCCAGTATTCTTGCCTAGAGAATCCCACGGACAGAGGAGCCTGACGGGCTATAGTCCATGGGGCCACAAAGAGTCGGGCACAACTGAAGCGATTTAGCACATACATAGTACCTACAGTAATAGGTGAGAACCAGCTGCCTTTCAGCACATTTTTCTTGGCAAAAACATTAAGATGTTAAAATGGAACCATGTCTATAATATCTTTTTATGCATTACCTGTTATTTGGAGTGAATGTTTGTTATTAGTTACTGAAAGCACTATTGTTTTGAGGATACTATTTTTAGATTTTAATAGGATGATATAACAGTAGCAAGAGTTGCTAACAATTATTAAGCCAGGCTTATTCAGTATGTTTATGTTTTAAGTGTATGTTACCCTCATATTAATCCAACAAGGTGAACAGCATTATTATCTCCACTTTACAACAGAAAAACTCAGATGGAACACTGAGGACCATGGTTAAAAGAGACATAAGATTCCACCCTCACAGTTTAACTTCAGGGGCTGTGATCTTAACCCCTAATCTACAACATATTAGTAGGCACATAAATATATGTACAGTGTAAATTTTTTATAAAAATTATGGTGAAAGAAACATATCTATATCAAACAGGAACTATTAAAACCTTAATGATTTTTTTCACTTTTTTAATATTAAAAAGCCCAAGTGACTTTACTAATTTTCATGTCACTTCTTCAGTAGTAAATGTGTTCATAGCAAATATCCAATGCTGATAACAAATATAAATTATTTACACAAACACATGATCTAATATATCTGAAAAAGTCTCTCTCTACCAAAATTGAAATACATTCTTTCCCTCCCCCCAACTCTGGAAGTGCAGATTAAATGTTAAAACTACTTTCGATGAAGCTATATGATTCAGATGGATAAACTTCTCTCTTTAATATGTTCAGCAGCAAATCACAATATCGCCTTCCACAATGAACTTTTAGAATAATCACGTTGTATTTTAAGGGCTAATCAGGTATTCATAACGAAGGCCCCTGAGAAAATTCAATTTCACTGAAAATGTACTTCATTTGCTATAGCTAAATGAGACAAAGTTCAGCCTTTCGCTCGTGCCTGAGTCCCTGAGGTCAGCCAGGCACAGCCTCTCTTTGACAAGCATGGATTAAGCCACTAATTCCAGATCCTTTGTTTTGTTTCTCCTACAGACACAGCTGCTAAACTGCAAGCCGTTAAAGACAAAGCAAGACAAGCCAACGACACAGCTAAAGATGTACTGGCGCAGATTAAAGATCTTCACCAGAACCTAGACGGCCTGAAGAAAAATTACAATCAGCTAGCAGACAGCGTAGCCAAAACAAATGCCGTGGTGAAAGATCCTTCCAAGAACAGTAAGATCTCCTTTCTCACTTTGATTATTGCATTTATTTCTTCACACTGTAAAAGTGTCCTAGACTCACAGCTGCTAGAGCAGGAAGGGGCCCTCATAGTGATGTAGTCTGCCCTCCTCCCTTCGTAGACTGGCCCCAGGAATTGAATGCTTACGGCTCCAGGACTGGAAGACAAGACTCCCAGCTCCTCACTCAAGTTTATCTTATTCAAATTTCATCCATTAAGAGGAAATTAAGAATTCTCAAAGCCTGCATGGTATTTGGCATAGGGATGCCAAGTACTTTTTAATCCTTTAGTATAATTGAAAATGCAGTTATACTTGGGAAATTACATCCTCATAGTTGTTGAAATTCCATGGAACATAGAGGTCAAGGAGCACTCTAGCAGGCCTATTAGAAGAGAATACTAAATGGGATCAACTTGAACGCATTCAAATTTGGGAAATACTGGTCTTTTATTACTTAAGATTCTAGTTCGTTAAACATTACCAGGAATTTAAAATATTTATCTAGTTTATCAAGAATATTTCTTCATGTCTTTTGTATATTGCATTAAACTATATTGAGTTAAATATGGATTTACTGAGAAAATGTGGGAGAACTAAATATAGTAATTTAAATTATTAAGTAATAAGCATTATAATTTTTAATATTGTTTTACTCTTTCAGGTGATAAAATGCTATCTTCATATGTGCTTGGGCCAAAGGAGATGCTTGATTCTTTGTACTTTACAGTCTCAAGTGATTAGCCTTCTTTATATAGAAACTGCATTTATTGGGAATTAAAACATTTGTAGAATGTAATACAAAAACACAGTTTTTGACATTATACACTGTATAATCCAGATTACAAACGCTGTTTGACTGGGGAGTGGAGCCTGATTTTTCAGCATCTTTGCCTCAGATCAAAGGCTAATGATACTTTGAAATCATAGATACTACTAACCTAACTCCTTCCTGAGCAAGGAGGAGTACAAACATAGCTAAGTTCACTTCAGAGTTAGAGAAAAGGATTTCACTTCTTATTATTTCTTCAGGAAAGGAAAAAAGAAGACATATAGTTTTTCAGTTTTTATTGCATAAACCCAGAGTTAGGTTCCCCCAGTGGTTCAGATTCCATCTGAATAACTGGTTCACAGGCATGCCAAATCACAATATCCAACTCCCCCCAAAAAAAAGAATGAAAAAAAGTTTTAAAGTAAATATCACTCTTTTATGTTATCATTTCATTTTCAGACTGATACTCAAATGAGAATGGCCTTATATAATATTTATCTCCTTTTTGTGATTCTATCATCTATGAAAAGAAATAGTTAATATCTATAAACACTAATTACAAGGGGTCTGTTTCTATCTTATTAGAACATGATAATAAAACTCCTTTTAATATGGACAGTGGCCTGCTAAGTGACATGCTTTGTGGATTTTTATTTAATAACTCTTGTTTGATTTAAAATGTATTTTAATTTGATTTAAAATGTAGAATTTGTAATTAGCACCTGTTGTGAAAAGTACTATTTTTCTTGACAGTCACTACTTTAAAATATCTATGAAAAATATTTTCTTATGAATTTTCTATTTTTTCTGTTTTACTTCCATATGAAATTACCTGCAGAAATCAGTATGTATATATTTACTTGCATGCCTTTTAGTAATTTTTATACTTGATTGCTTATTGCAAAAAGCTTCAGCTTTGCATGTTTCCATGTTCTAGTATGGCTTTAAACATTGGATAGCTCTTCTTTCCAATGTCACAGGAAGAATGCTAGATATAGAAAAGGAATTAGTGTGTGGATGAGTATTTGAAAGATTAGTGAAATATATTATCATATTAAAGTAGAACATTGAATTCTTCCATAGATTTAACTGAATTATGATGCTTCTGATAATACAAATGCAGTCTCTGAAGTCCAAATGACTTCTTTCTAGCAGAATTAAAGTAGATCAAATCTACACTGTTGTTGTTGCTTTTCCCTCGAAGTTTACTCCCCACTCCTTACAGCAATTATTCTCAACTTCAAGAGAATTATACTTGGAGAAGCATAAAATAGAATTAATAAAATTAGATCTTACAAATGAGCAATCACTGAGATATAAAATTTTTCTGTCTTAAACACGTCATAGTTTAAATTCCAAGTCAAAAATAAAACTACAGAGTAGAAAAATAATAAAAATAAAACTGAACATATCTAAACCTGAGAAATATGACCAAGTCTATCCTCAGTGGAAAATGAGTGTAATTATATTACTAAAAAGCTTTGAAATAAACAAGTTAGGCAATCAACTCTAAGGGTCAGACAGAATAGCTAACTAAAAGAAAAAAGATGAAAAAGAGTTAATAAATTAGAAGACAGAAAATAATAGATGTGATAAATTCAAGAGATGTATCTTTAGAAATATAAAGATAAAATATTTTAGATGCTTGACCTGCTTAAATAAAGGAAAATGAAGAACCAATAGGCAAAGTTTTACAGGAGATATAACTAGATAAGGGAAGAAATTTAGCACATAAGAGAGGACTTTGCAAAACTCTAGGCTAATAAATTTTAAACTCTAAAATAGATAGCTTTCTAATAAAACATTGTTATCAAAATCTATCTTCAGAAATAATTTTAAAATCTACACAAATAATCATAGGAAAAGGGGAGAAGTTTCCAAATACTATAGCATAAGAGAACATCAGACTCAAAATCACAGGTGATTTATTTTTTAAAACTTTCAAGAAGATAATTTCTATATTACTTCAACTGTTCCAGAAGACAGAGGGGCAAAAATTGCAAGGGATAAAGGGACTGCCATGTTCCATTCTGAAACATTTGGTAAAAACTTCTGGGAGCTTTAAAAGAAAGGATCTATTACTTGTTTAAGCCTAAGCGGTCCCTGCATAACCGTTTTTTCTTTTCCATGAATCTAAGTCTAAATCACTTTTTCTCACTTCTAGAATAATTTGAAGAAAATCAGAGTAATATTGGGGGATTAAAGGAAGGGAGAAAATGGACAAATGGTTTATTTAAAGTGTAAAACTGAAGGGGTAACTATCTTTATGCTGACTCCCTATACAATTATGCAACAACTTTGAACTCAATGATCCTCATTTCAGGAAAAAATAGTTCTTGATCTAGTAACTCTATTAGTTAAGGTTGAAATTCCAATACTTTGGCCACCTTATGCGAAGAGTTAACTCATTGGAAAAGACTGATGCTGGGAGGGATTGGGGGCAGGAGGAGAAGGGCACGACAGAGGATGAGATGGCTGGATGGCATCACTGACTCGATGGACATGAGTCTGAGTGAACTCTGGGAGTTGGTGATGGACAGGGAGGCCTGGCATGCTGCGATTCATGGGGTCGCAAAGAGTCGGACACGACTGAGTGACTGAACTGAACTGACTGAATAATAGACCTATGTTCTTTTTAAACATTACTAACAATGTACCTCATATTTGTGAGCATGAGTTCAAAATACTTCAAAATATTACTTACTTCCTTTGCGCTCATTTGATTTATTCCTAAAGATTCCACCAGGGCTTCCCTGGTGGCTCAGAGGTTAAAGCGTCTGCCTGCAATGCGGGAGACCTGGGTTCGATCCCTGGGTCAGGAAGATCCCTTGGAGAAGGAAATGGCAACCCACTCCAGTATTCTTGCCTAGAGAATCCCATGTATGGAGAAGCCTGGTGGGCTACAGTCCATGGGGTCGCAAAGAGTTGGACATGACTGAACGACTTAACTTTTAACTAACTTGTGCTCATTTGATTTATTCCTAAAGATTCAGTCTCAGATCACTCCTAGTTCATCAGGGCCAATAACCTTGGACCTTAAGCAGTTTCACTTTTTCACCAGAGTCACAATGACAGAAAACAGAACAGTATGTGCTGGTCAGATAATAAATGACATAGTTTGGATAAGACTGCCAGCATCCTAGGGACAGAATAATTCATTTTTCATGTGCCATGCACTATGCCTATGAAAAGTACAAGCTGGAAGGCTAAGGATCAGTAATAACCTTCAATTGTTTTAGGGTTAAACCCCTTTCTACTTTATCAATATTCAACCTCCTTTAAATTTGAGCTACAAAAGCGACAGTTTAATGTGATTCAACCTAATGTAGAGAGCAGGAGAATCAACTATTTTTCAAAACAGAAATGAACTGCAGCATGAAAGATTTAAAGTATAACATAGACCTTCCGTCTGAGGGTTGCTCAACATTGAAATGTTTTTCAGAAGACATTTCAATAGCTTTTCTCTTTAAGATGTACAAAGAAAGACAGTGAGAAAAAGAAAAAAAAATAACTAATTTTGGGTGAAAACCCTGATTTAAGTACAGTTCTGGCTTGGACAGACTTGGTGACATTTTAAAGATGCTTCCAATTCCTTGATTCTTTGACTAAATTTCTGTGCTATAAAGGTTAGTTTGGGGACTGAAGCTAAAAATTATGCATTGAATTAAGCTAATCATATTCTCCGTCTTTAATGCTGACTTGCATATTAATCCCAAAGCCAAAGATGTCAGCCTTCTTTCTCTAACATCATCTCCTCTGGCCTGCTTGGGTCCCAACTGAAATATTTCTGTTTGCTACAACAAACTGCTCCAACTGCCATGGCCTTGCCTTTGCCTTGTGGATAAGATGAAATCCTTTCAATTATTTAGTTAAGCATGTTGCTATGTTCATTTCTGTGTGAGTGTGTCTGTGTATGCAGCATGTGTGTGTGTTTGTACATGTGCATGTGTCTGGGTGTGTGTATGTGTGTGTGTGCATATGTGTGTGCCTGGGTGTGTATGTGCATGTGTTTGTGCATGTGTCTGGGTATGTGTGTACATGTGTGTGTGTGAGATATGCACTCATCTTGTTCTGTGCAGTTGCAGATGCCGATGCCACTGTGAAAAATCTAGAGCAAGAAGCTGATCGACTAGTAGACAAACTTAAACCCATCAAGGAGCTTGAGGATAACCTGAAGAAAAATATCTCTGAGATAAAAGAACTGATAAACCAAGCCAGAAAACAAGCTAATTCCGTAAGTTCCTTCTGTTCTCAGTATTAAGAAATGATTGTAATGTTTGTATTATTCCCAAAAAGAATACTTTCCCCAGTGTATCTTGTTGAATGAGCTTTGGCCCTTTTCATTTAATTTGAGGCTATTTGTGGGGGAGGTGGGGAATGGAAGATTAGATTTTTTCCGTATATTTCAAAAGACATTTCTTGAGAATAATAATCACCACTTACTGTTTTGGAAATGAATGTTCTGATATATTTTATTATAATTTGAATAGGGTTAATACAGATTGCAAGAATGGAAGCCTTATTTTTGCATACTAAAAAGGCATGGATTAGAACTCCTTACTCTTGATGAAAGCAAAAAAGGTCAATCAATGGGGTTGAAGAAAAAAATGAACAGACAAGGTTATAAGGAATAATAGCAAAGATGAACCATTGTTTTCTATATATATTTTTTTGGTTTGAGTCCAAGCAACCAAAAATTAATTTTGTTGTAATTCCTAGACTTTTTTGGAATAAGAATAGAAAGCACTTTACTTGTCTCAAAATTTTGCTTTTTATTAACCCAGTTATAAGACTATAAGGATAGAGGCAAAACTTTCTGGAAGATAACAACTTAATGAACCAGACAAATTGTAAATGCCAATCTGAAACTTTAATGAAGTCATCTTATGATTCTTCTAGAAATAGAATGAATATCAGTTTTCATGCTATCATGCTTAAACTGAAATCTGAAATCTTTGTAGATAAACAAACCTTCCATCTCCAAATTAAACTTCCTCTAGGATTAGTTTGATCTCCTTTCAGTCCAAGGTACTCTCAAGAGTCTTCTCCATCACTGCAGTCAAAAACATCAATTCTTCAGGTGCTGAGTCTTCTTTATGCAACTTTATGCAATTTTACATCCACACGTGACTACTGGAAAAGCCATAGCTTTGACTATATGGATCTTTGTCAACAAAATGATGTCTGTTTTTTAATATTCTGTCTAAGTTTGTCATAGCTGTCCTTCCAAGGAGCAAGAGTCTTTTCATTTTATGGCTGCAGTCACTGTCCACAGTGATTTTGGAGCCCAAGAAAGTAAACTATGTCACTGCTTCCACTTTTTCCCCTCCTATTTGCCATGAAGTGATGGGACTGGATGCCATAATCTTATGTTTACATGTTGAGTTTTAAGTCAGTTTTTAAACTCTCCTCTTTTGCCCTTATCAGGAAGCTATTTCATTCTTCTTCACTTTCTTCCATAAGAGTGGTATTATCTGCATATCTGAGGTTGTTGGTATTTCTCCAGACAATCTTGATTCCAGCTTGTGAATCACATTTTTAGCCACAGTTTTTTATTTAGTTACCAAGTAGAAAGATATGGACATTTTCATTATTTCTTTCATTGTAAAGGAATTTTTAAATATGCCCATATATTCATCAATTATGTGTGCTTTCTCATCCCATCCCCACCCACTGGGAAGAAAGATAAAATTCTGGCATATAAATATATAAAACCTGTCCCAAAATACAAAATTACTTCACTTAGTATGATATCTCCAGGTCCATCCATATTGCTTCAAATGACGTTATTTCATTCTTTTTAATGGCTGAGTAATATTCCATTGTATATGTGTACTTCTTCTTTATCCATTCCTGTGTCAATGTACATTTAGGTTGCTTCCTTCTCTTGGCTGTTGTAAATAAAGCTGCAGTGAAGTTTGGGTGCATGCGTCCTTTTTAACCATGTTTTTCTCTGGATATATGCCCAAGAGTAAGATTGCTGGATCATATGGTAGTTCTATTTTTAGGTGTTTTTTT
Source organism: Aepyceros melampus (assembly GCA_006408695.1). Classification (NCBI taxonomy): domain Eukaryota; kingdom Metazoa; phylum Chordata; class Mammalia; order Artiodactyla; family Bovidae; genus Aepyceros; species Aepyceros melampus. The sequence goes on from SJXQ01012864.1 coordinate 45,974, forward strand.
TTTTTAATTGGAGGATAATTGCTTTCCAATATTGTGTTGGTTTCTGCCATACATCTACATGAATACTCATGGGCATGCCTATGTCCCTCCCCTCCCTCTTGAACCTCTCTCCATCCTTCCACCCCTTTAGATGGTCCATCCACCCCTCTGTAGTCACAGAGCACCAGATTTGGGCTCCCTGTGTCATTAATGGAATATCACTCAGCCATAAAAAGGACCACATTTGAGTTTGTTCTAATGAAGACGATGAACCTATTTTTAGTTTTTTAAGGAACCCCTCTACTGTTCCCCAAAGTGGCAGTACCAATTTACATTCCCAACAGTGTAGGAGGATTCCCTTTCTCCACACCCTTTACAGCATTAAAAAAATGAAAGAAAGGTATAAAAGTAATGTTTGAAAAAAATCCATTTTCCATGCTTTTTGAGGAAACTTTCAACTACTTTTTGAAACTGAAGTTAACAACAAAGAGCCTTATTTTTTTAAGATGTTAGATATTTGTAAGCAACCAAATTTTTTTCCAGTGGGTTTTGTACTCATTGAAGATTACACTTTCCTAGTTTAGAAATATATTTGTAATCTGGCATGAGTGTCTGGATGTGGCCCTAACATATACTCAGTATGACCAAGAAATTGAAGATATTTATTTTTAACTAGATTTCTTTTGGTTTGTTGACTCTGAAACTGAGCGGCTGACATTCTTTTTAAATGAATGGCCTAGTTAACTGGATGAAAGAATGCAGTGAAAATCCAATAGATATAATAATGGAATTCTCAATAATGTTTAATTGAGTTCATGATGATGAATTGGTAAACAATGTTGTGAGAAATGCCTTAGAGATACCTAATTCTTACTGATTTTTGTTTAGAAGTCTTATTAAGGGTCAACTTTAGAAATAATAATTGATACAGGACTTTCCTGGCAGTCCAGTGGTTAAGACTGCACTTCCAATACAGGGTAATTGGGTTCAATCCCTGGTCTGGAAATTTAGATCCTATATGCTTTCTGATGTAGCCAAAAAAAAAAAAAAAGAGAAGAAGAAGAAGAAATAAAAATTGATAGAAAAAAGTAACTTGAGGATATTTGTGTTTCAAAAGTCTCTCCCCTCTTATGAGAGGGATTATATGTCAGATATTTCTTCCAGAGAAAGGAATAGATACTGCCCTTTGATTTACTTGTTTTAAGGAAAATAAAAGAAACATTTATAATTGAAAAACAAAACAGGGTATTTAAATGGAGAAATCAGTAGCTATCAATGGGTTACCAACATTTTTGAGCAGATATTAAGGGTATGTTCAAAATTGTAAGCCAGAGAACAGAAAATCCAGAGAGTTTCTGTAAAAATGTGTAAGAGTTGAGCAATAAATAACTTTACAAGATTAATTCCTGGTGTATTGGGTATGCTGCTGCTGCTGCTAAGTCGCTTAAGTCGTGTCCAACTCTGTGCAACCCCATAGACAGCAGCCCACCAGGCTCCCCTGTCCCTGGGATTCTCCAGGCAAGAACACTGGAGTGAGTTGCCATTTCCCTCTCCAATACATGAAAGTGAAAAGTGAAAGTGAAGTCACTCAGTCATGTCTGACTCTTAGCGACCCCATGGACTGCAGCCTACCAGGCTCCTCCGCCCATGGGATTTTCCAGGCAAGAGTACCGGAGTGGGTTGCCATTGCCTTCTCTGATATTGGGTATAAGAACACCATTTTGTTCAGAGAACCATAAAGTTTCAATAAGTAAAGTTGCCATAAAGCAGATGAATTGTGACTCCTAGAGATGTTAAACACTCTTAGTTCTAAAATGGCTGCTCTCTCAGACTTTCAATCCTCAGATGAAATTTCATCAGTTGAATTAGGCTTCTGTACTGGGCTCTGTCTGATATACTTGGAGAACTCCCTTTTCAACATTCCAGTCGTGTAATGCCCCTGTCATTTTTACCGAGTATACCCAGGCGAGGACAGAAACTCATCACAAGCGGTCCTGCATTTCACACATAGGCAGTCATTTCTTCTCTAAGCAGTGACTGAGGGATTCTGCTATTAATTGCTGTGTTCTTTATAACACATATGCACGTATGCTTGTGTGTCCAGCCCCTCAGTCGTGTCCAACTCTTCACAACCCTGTGGACTGCCAGGCTCCTCGGTCCATGGGATTTTTCAGGCAAGAATACTGGAGTGGGTTGCCATTTCCTCCTTCATGGGATCTTCCTGACCCAGGGATGGAACCTGCATCTATGTCTCCTGCATTGCAGGCGGATTATCTGCCTGCTGAGCCATTGGGGAAGCCCTATAACACATATTAGTTATTTGAAATAACAAAAGAAATAACCAAAATAGCTTTAATCCAAATAACAAAAGGGAGTTATTTGTGATTATACTAGCCATAGTATACCTCTACTGTCATTGTTTAGTCACTAAGTCATATCCGCCTTAGCTTTTGTGACCCCATGGACTGTAACCCACCAGGCTTCTCTGTCTATGGGATTTCTGAGAGTGGGTTGGATACTCCAAGAATACTGGAGTGGGTTGCCATTTCCTCCTCCAGGGGATCTTCCCAACCCAGGGATCAAACCTGCCTGCATCTCCTGCATTGCAGGTGGATTCTTTATCACTGAACCACCAGGGAAGCCCTGTATAAGCTCTATGGCCAACCCTATAAGTCATTATCAAATAAAGATAAAACAAATTACACACATGGTGACTTTTGATACCTAATCCAGCCCCATCAGGAATTTGGATATGATTTCCTGCCAGAGATAGTTTAATCTGTTACTCAGTTTGACTCATGAGTTCCCGTCAGACCTTGATTTCTTCCCTTTGATCTTTTTATGATGTCAGTGGCACTTACAGCCCACTTCAGATATTGAATTTGCTCAGTGACAAGATCTTCTCTGCTGATGGTTTTGGTTCAGTTGCTGCAAATTCCTAAAAACTCACTGTATCCTATACCTCTTCCTGAACATCAAAAACGTCTGAGAACTGCATTTCCCTACCTGCCCATCACTCGATTACCTTTCTCTTGCTTCACTTTATATCCTTTTTTTTAAGTCTCTGAGCCCCTGGATAACCTGTGTATAGCTGCTACTTATCATGTAACACCCTTTGCCAGCCTCTACTGCACATCTGCCTGACAGTATTAACTTCAGAGTAAAAGTTATCCATTTTCAGGTTCTATTTCTCTGTAACTTATTTTGATTCATGTACTCTTAGCATTTTATGTAGAAGGGAAATCCTGTCATTTGTGAAACAAAGAACTAACCTCTTAACTGAAAACCATATAAGCCAGAAGACGAAATCTCCAGCACTTTAAGGCAAATACTCTGGTGACCAGAACAGACCTCAGTACCAGGCTCCTCAGTTAGCAGTCTGGGTCCCATCCTCAGGGGAAAGGTAAGGGCAGGCAGAGCCATCTAAGCAGCAGGCTTCCTAGATGATTCCAGCCCAGGCCTCACACAGAGCTCCACTAGGGTGAGTGGAGCTCCTGTTTCTTCTCAGCACACTCTTTCCTTTACTTGGAGGTACAGTTTGGAAAGCAGATTAGGTGAAGAAACAGTACAAATATATGATTACACTGGGTCTGTAGGAGATTCAAGAGATCTGCTATATCCCCAAGAGTTCTCATATTTTTGGGAACCAAAAACCTCTCCTTAGCTGTCTCTTTTGAATCTAACCAATTTTGAATCCAGTGCATCCTCTGTGTGGTCTGCACCACCCTTGGGAGGGGTCCTGGTGCTATCTTACACCATCTCTTCTTAGAGTCTTCAAGACACCTCCCTGTCTCACCAGAAGAAGGAGACTGGTTTGGTGTCCCAGGCTATCTCCCTTGGAGTCTGCATAGCCCTTTTATGGAGGTAACAGTGATACATACCGCTTGGCTTCTCCCAAGTGTGAAAGTGCTATAAGGAATGAAAAAATGAAAATTCACCCCCAGTGAGGACTGAGAGGCCTCTGGAAGCCAAGAATTTAAATCAGTGGTGTAGAGACGTATTATGTGTCTCTACCTCCTACTTTGAGCATTGACACTAACAAAGTAACAGAATCTCTCTCTGAGTCCAAGCAACTACATTGCTGTCCTAAAAGCACCCCTTTATGGTACACAGAAATGAAAGAAAATTAAATGGAATAATCACCTAGTGTTATTTGTGCTTGAAGAAAGGCTCCCTAAATGTAAGTAAAAACTGGTATGAACAGTGTCAGCTCTATTCATATAGAAATTTCTTTCTTAGTAATTTATAGTAATTTTTGAAGTACCAGTCAAAAGAAAAAGGAGCTGTTAAATACATTAGTGATGATAGCCACTGGAAATTACTTCCATCCCATTTCCTGGAAGCTTAATAAAAAAGGTATAATTTATTCTGAAATATATGTTCAGAGTGAAATGATTAGATTCTTCTTATTGTTGGAACATCTAGAACAAAGTCTAGTTGGCCTCTTTCAACTGTAAGAATATGAGAAGGTTGGTAATTTCCTCTCAAAAATTAAAAGAAAAATGATTTCCTATTTTAAGTGACACCACAATCACTGAAATTTGAATTGTAAAATTTCATTAAACAACCTGAATGAAGATCTGTACCATTAGCTTTATGTAAAATCATCTTTTGAGAATGTTCTGCTATTCATAAAGGAATAAGGTATGAAGGTAAGAATTTGTTAGTTGTATGCTTCCAAAAATAATGATGTGTTAGCAAGCCATGGGACTGTGAACAGCTCATTGTCAAGATGCTGGTGGAAAGGTGCTTTTCTGGGCCCTCATTAATGAGTATAATGGTGTCTGCATATGGGCATTTAGTGATACTATTCAATGATGGAAAATAACTTCAAAGAAGAGATGATGACGGCTCTGTGGTTGTTTGGAACTACTTCAGACTTTCTGAGAGATTTAGTCTTGGTTCTTTGTACATTGTTTTTCTTGAAGATCAAAGTATCTGTGTCTTCGGGAGGTGACTGCATTCGAACATACAAGCCAGAAATCAAAAAAGGAAGCTACAATAATATCATTGTCAATGTAAAGACTGCTGTTGCAGACAACCTCCTTTTCTATCTTGGAAGTGCCAAATTTGTAAGTCTAACATTCAACTTTTCTTTGGCCCACTGTGTGTGTGTACAGTCAGTTAATTCTGGTAGTGTGGAAAATGTATAGAATCTAATGACATTGTCCCAAAATCAAATGAAGTAGCCTTTCAGGTTTGAAAACCTCAGAATCTTACCTCACAAAGTTCTGACACATCAAGTTAGAAAGCAGTTGAAATGAAAACTTTTTACAGTGCTTAGGCACATCTGCTTTCATGGGTAAGTACACAAACATTTATTTTTGAATTATATTTTCAGATCCAACTATTCAAGAAGAGAGATTAATAGGGGTAAAACTTTTAAAAAAAATTTTTTTTCTCTAAGAAATTACAATGAACGTTCATGTGAAATGAAATGGAAAATTGTGTACTAATTTCTTATCAGTGAAAACTCTGCTGATTGGTCTTGAATTTATGACTCAAATTGAAAGAACAGAAATTGTATCTAGACAAGCTCACCCCAAACTTCTAGTTCCTTTCAGTTGACCCATGTGACTTTGTATGCATGGAGCCCTTCCAAAATGAATGACTTTTCAACAGAGCACTTACTGCATAAATCAATACTTGGGATTTAGGTGAGAAATTCTGGATCACCTTGGGTGAAAAATCATATCTGGTCCCTCAAAAATGTCAGCACCCATGGTGAAAATGATGAATTCTGAACCCAAATATTTGCTTTTATCTCCAGGATCAGTGTGAGAAAAGGCATTTGTCTCAGTGTTAGACCTAACTAGAATTGGTTGAATTAACACATTTGCTTCAGCACTGCATCATACATGTGTATGGACATTGTATTATTAAGATACAGTAATAAAGTTATTTATTTTTTAATAAATAATAGTAAACCATATTATTGGGGGATTTTTACTGTGATGCTTCTAATTATTTCACAGATCTTGTAAGTGGCGCCCATTGAAAAGACTCTGCTGGCCTCCTTTTTCATTTGCCTAGTATCTGATGTCTGTGGTTTTGTTTCTGTGCACTAGATTGACTTTCTGGCTATAGAAATGCGTAAAGGCAAAGTAAGCTTCCTCTGGGATGTTGGATCTGGAGTTGGGCGTGTCAGTACCCAGATTTAACTATTGATGACTCATACTGGTACCGTATTGAGGCATCGAGGTAACTATCTCAATAGAAATTAAGATCATTGACAGAATTTTGAAATAGTTTCCTAGATTATATGAAAATTTTTATTTCTGTTTCAAGAGGGTAATTGTGTAGGTATGTGACAGATATTTTACATTGTATACAGATATTTTATATTGTATACATGTGTCAGTGTGTGATGGTGTCTTTGTAGAACGTGCTAGGAGATAACAAACCTTCAAGATCCTGAACAGATTGACCCGTCTTTTCTGGTCCCCTCATTCGATTGTTCCATAGAAACACTCAGGTTAAGTTGTTTTCTGTCACCTGAAGAAGTACTAAGACTTTCCCTCATTCAATACAATCCAGAGCATAAAAGCTGCCTTTTTTTATTTTGAGCTGTATGGGCTATTTGTATACTTGGGAAAGTAATCCCTTGTGTGATGTTTTAACATATATACTCTATGTATAAAATAGGTAATTAATGAGAACCTACTGGACAGCACCGGAAACTCTACTCAGTGCTTTGTGATGACCTAAATGGGAAGGAAATCTAAAAAAGAGGGGATATATGTGAAAGGTTGTTGTTGAATCATGACACTGGGATTCTTGGCCCCCAGAGGAGAAGAAGGGCCAGAGACGAGGCTTGATTGCTCAGAGCTTTTATGTAATAAAGTTTTATTAAAGTATAAAGAAGATAGAGAAAGCTTCTGCATAGGCATCAGAAGGGGGCAGAAAGAGTACCCCCTTGCTAGTGTTAACAATGGAGTTATATACTCTCCAGTAAATCCAAAGAATGTCTGGAGGTTGTAAAGACCTCATCAGACCTACTCCCATAATTTACACTTTAAGATAACGGAATTAGCCAGAAGGTTTAGTCCAGAGACTGTCCTCAGGCAGAGTACATTGTTGTTATATAATCCTAAGGAATGTAGAGAAGAAAAAAGTTTGTCCTTTCTTCCTTCTTGAGAATTCCAGACCCCTCTCTCCTTGGGGACCCTAGACTTCTTAACCTGCCTAGGAAATGACTCTTCATGTGTATATGCATAACTAATTTACTTTGCTGTACAGCAGAAACTAACACAACATTGTAAAGCAACTGTACTCTAATAAAAATGTTTTATAAAATAAAAAGAGGAGCTACTATTGGTGCCTATCTTTGGTGCAAAGCTCCTCTTCTAGTCTGCATAGCAGCCTTGGCTTACTGAGTAGTTATCTAAATGCTGGCACCAATATATAATATCAGATCCACACTATTTAAAATGGAAGGAATAGGAAATTGATTAATTCTATCTTTGATGCTTTAATTAATTAACTTCTGATAGTGTGCAGATTACTTGTAGAATCCATTCTTGTCCTTGATACTTGCTCTTCATTTCTCATCTTCTTTTTCTAATTTTCAACTGCCTACTAAATACAAAACAGCTGAGAAGTTTTGTTAAACGCCAAGGGAAGTTGATCAGAGTTGGGTAAAGAGGACTTAAAGATCGGTGATTATTGAATCTAGGTTATGGATACATAGAATTTCATTCTATGTGTGTATATGTTTAATTTTTCATAATTAAAAGTTTCTTGAAGAAACTTAATAAGAAATATCTTTAATTCCTTTTAAGATCTTAAATAAGACTGTGTGTGTGTGAGAGAGTGAGACAAAGAAAGGGAGGAGAGAGCAATAGATAAAATGCTTGCATTTGTGATGGTAGGGGGGATTAAGTACTTTACAGGACTTAAGAATGCTTATATTTGCGTTCTTCTATTAGAAGATATGTATTCTGTTAAACAAGAACTTTTTTTGATAAATTCATTCTGTTTTTTCCTGTATTTCAGTTAATGCTGCACCCTCAAAGATAAAAAGCTTACCAAAATGAGACAGCAGGGAGAGAAAAATGACAATTTTGTTACAACTGCTTATCTCAGAAAAGAGTTCAGATTTTCATGTTTAACAACACATGGAAACCAGTTTAAAAAAAGAATGAAATATAATAATAATAGCTTCTGAATTTCTGTTAATTGAATCTAAATTGAAGTTCTTCCATGCAATTTGTATCCACAACTCTGAAGCCTGGATGTTACAGTGTACTCATTAAGATGGTTTGCCAAACAGTAAATGATGCACGATTCCAGGAACAACTACAGCAAATTTAAATCCGAGATATAGTCAGGGATTTTTAGGAGAAATTATGCAGCTTATAATGCAGAAGGGTGGCTTATTCAGAGTTCACTTGCTGAATTAAATTAGGCAAAATGCTAAATGAAGTAATATAGCATTATTTAAATAGTCCATGTAGGTAAATCGCACATTGTTTTGTAAAGCAAAAGGGAAAAGACTCTCCATGTAACCAACAGCCATTCCATTGGGTAGTTGCTACTATGTCATTTTCTATCAATGGACACAGTCAGAATCAGGGTATATTGCTCAGTGGTCCTGGTTGAATTGGATGGTAAACATACAGAGAGATCAGACTCTGGATTTTGATTTGCAGTTTAATGAATCTGGAATATTTGAAGCTAAATTCCAAGTCTCTGCATTTTATATGTTTTAAATCTGAAGTGATCAGAAATGTGATACAGACTTCATTTTTCTCTATTTTCTTTCGTTTCATTCCAACACGTACCCTGGAAGAACCGGGAGAAATGGAACTATTTCCGTGAGAGCTCTGGATGGACCCAAAGCCAGCATCATGCCCAGTACATACCATTCAGCGTCACCTCCCGGGTACACGATTCTAGATGTCGATGCAGACGCAATGCTGTTTGTTGGTGGCTTGACTGGGAAACTGAAGGTAGTGTGCTTCTCCCCATCCATCTCGGAAGGTAGTGTGCTTCTCCCCATCCATCTCTGAAGGTAGTGTGCTTCTCCCCATCCATCTCGGAAGACAGTTCCGGGCATGACGACTTTGGGCAAAGACAGGACACACAACTGCAAAAACCTGACCATTTTTTACCTAATTTGTTTTTATGAAAACATGGATATATTTTGAGTAAGAATTTTCTTCCTCAAATATGCAATCTGAAAACATAATCTTTTTAAACCTATGTGTATTTACTTACACAGTTATTGTTTCGCCCTAATCTGTGGCATCGATTTTTTTGATACTATTTTAGTTACCTCAAGAGCAAAGTGTTTTTTAATGATACCTCATTTTCTGAATCAATTTATGATTTATTGATATGAAGTGCTATAAAGTTCAAACTCACATCTAATTAAAAGATTTATGAATACCTTGGGAAATATCACAGGAGCCATAAGCCTTCAAATCATGATCTGATTTTTAAAGTTTTCAAGTTGCTCTTCTCATTATTTTTACCTAATTTGTTTTTATGAAAACATGGATATATTTTGAGTAAGAATTTTCTTCCTCAAATATCCAATCTGAAAACATAATCTTTTTAAACCTATGTGTATTTACTTACACAGTTATTGTTTCGCCCTAATCTGTGGCATCGATTTTTTTGATACTATTTTAGTTACCTCAAGAGCAAAGTGTTTTTTAATGATACCTCATTTTCTGAATCAATTTATGATTTATTGATATGAAGTGCTATAAAGTTCAAACTCACATCTAATTAAAAGATTTATGAATACCTTGGGAAATATCACAGGAGCCATAAGCCTTCAAATCATGATCTGATTTTTAAAGTTTTCAAGTTGCTCTTCTCATTCTTATCAAGCAATGCACTTAATATTCATAATTGCTTCGTGACAGGTCCTTGTGCATTTCAAATTGTAAAGTGCCTGCATTTTAAAGAAGCTCATGTTGATTAGATGGAATTAGGTGTTGGAAAACGACCTGTGGGTGAGATGTAAGAGCACAACCAGATATAATGGGTAATCCTGGGCTTGTCAGAATCATCCTGGGATAAGATTAGTCAGAAAATGTGAAAAGCCAGGGTGACCCCAAATTTATGAGAAGTCAACCTTCATATAGAGTGAGGTTGTTTTGTTTGCTTTGTGTATGAGATGTGATTCTAAAGTATTGGAATGGATTCCATAACTACACCCTAAAATCACCCTCTTTTCTTAGAGCTGCATATCAATGTATATGGTACGTAGTAATATACAGTCATATTGCCAATTTCTTTCCTCCTCAGAAAGATAAATACAGGGGTAGCACAGAGTTATATTCGCCTGCAATGTAGGAGACACAGGAGATATTCATTCCTTCCCTGGGTTGGAAAGATTCCCTGAAGGAGGAAATGGCAACCCACTCCAGTATTCTTGCCAGGAAAAGCCCATGATAGAGAGCCTGGTGGGCTACAGTCCATGGGGTCGCAAGGAGTCAGACACAACTTAACAACTGAGCGTACACACACACACACAAACACACACACACACACACACACAAACACACACACAAAACAGAAAGAAAAAAAGAAAGAAATTTTGAAGTTAAATCCAGGCCGAATTCCCTGCTCTGTCACTTGCTAAAATATGACCTTAGACAAGTCACTTAACCCCCTGGGCTTCAATTTCCTCAACTAGAAAAGTAAGATAAAAATATCTACACTGTTTGCATACTGTAGGATAATATGTAGTAATAAACTCATAGCATTTATATAATTCTTACTAGTGCTAAGTACTGTTCTAAGTTATTTTACATGAATTAACAATTTTAATAACAACCCCAAAATGTAAATAGAAGCCTCATTTTATACTTAAGAAATCTATATAAGAAATAAATTATTCACCCAAGATCACATGGCAGTGAGTGGTGGAACTGGAATGCAATAAGAATCTCTATTCTTAACCAACATCCCTTACTACCACAATGAATAATGAGATTATATGCATAAAATTTATAACAAATGCTTAAGATATGGTGCTGTGCACTGTCGCTTCAGTCATGTCTGACTCTTTGCAACCCTATGGGCTGTAGCCCACCAGACTCCTCTGTCCATGGGATTCTCTAAGCAAGAATACTGGAATGGGTTGCCATGCCCTCCTCCAGAGGATCTTCTCAACCCAGGGATCAACTCAAGTGTCCCATATCGTAGGAGGATTCTTTACCAACTGGTTCAGATCAGTTCAGTTCAGTTCAGTTGCTCAGTCATGTCCGACTCTTTGCAACCCCATGAGTTCCAGTACACCAGGCCTCCCTGTCCATCACCAACTCCTGGAGTTCACTCAAACTCACATCCATCAAGTCAGTGATGCCATCCAGCCATCTCATCCTCTGTCGTCCCCTTCTCCTCCTGCCCCCAATCCCTCCCAGCATCAGAGTCTTTTCCAATGAGTCAACTCTTCGCATGAGATGGCCAAAGTACTGGAGTTTCAGCTTCAGCATCATTCCTTCCAAAGAAATCCCAGGACTGATCTCCTTGAGAACGGACTAGCTGGATCTCCTTGCAGTCCAAGGGACTCTCAAGAGTCTTCTCCAACACCACAGTTCAAAAGCATCAATTCTTCAGTGCTCAGCTTTCTTCACAGTCCAACTCTCACATCCATACATGACCACAGGAAAAACCATAGCCTTGACTAAACAGACCTTTGTTGGCAAAGTAATGTCTGTGCTTTTGAATATGCTATTTAGGTTGCTCATAACTTTCCTTCCAAGGAGTAAGTGTCTTTTAATTTCATGGCTGCAGTCACCATCTGCAGTGATTTTGGAGCCGCATCTTAAATTATAACTTAAATAATTGTTATTATTCAGATGTCACTAGGCATAAAGAAACTGATTTATGCCAGTATGAGGGGCAGAAAGTAAAGGCAAATGCAATCTATAGAAAACCTTAATCATTTTGACCAAGAGTTTCAAGGTTCCTGCCATGCCATTACACGAACCAAAAACTGAAACGAGTAACTATATTGTCACGTTAATGAAAATTCACAGGAGCAGGAAAATATCCCAGGTATACTTTTTATAATGCAAGAGGAAAAACAAAAAGCAAGTAGAATTCGCAAGTAGAATAATCAGCCTTTGGAAAATTAAGGGAAGCTTCCACATATAACAGAGAATCCCAAGGACTGTCCTTGACTTGTAAACATCAGTGTCTGACTTCATGCAATGCCGCAGTTGATCATAGCAGCAGCAAAATGAACGTGTTCATGACTTTAACCTAAATTATCACTACAACTGTTTAACTACTCCATGACTATCTTATATCTGTTCTAAAACCCTAACATGTCAATTCACTTTTTCCTTTCAGGTTACTCAGACAAATGCGAATTCACTTTGGCAGAGTGTTGTAGAATTGTAACTTTATCAATGCCAAAATGAACAGTTGTTCAAATTACCGCAAGTTTCTCTACAGAGAATTGGATCATTCTCCTCCTTCTTGGCTGTTATAGACCAAGAATTGACATGTATACACTGCTGTATTTAAAACAGATAACCAACAAGGACCTACTGTGTAGCACAGGGAACTCAGCTGAATATTCTGCAATAACCTAAATGGGAAGAGAATTTTTGAAAAGGAGTAGATGTATATATATATATAACTGAATCACCTGGTTGTACATCTGAAACTAACACAACATGGTTAATCAACTATAGTGAATGTGCTCAGTCATGTCTGGCTCTTTGTGATCCCTGGACTGTAGTCTGCCAGGCTCCTCTCTCCATGAAATTCTCCAAGCAATGATACTGAGTGGGTTGCTGTTCCCTTTTCCAGAGGATGTTCCCAACCCAGGAATCGAACCCACATCTCTTAATTCTCCTGCATTGGCAGACGGGTATGCTCCAACATAAAATAAACATTAAAAAAAGACCTTTCCCTGTAAGCATGACACTAAGGTTGTCATTCAACAAATATTTATCCTGCCCTTATTAGATGTTAGGCTCTGTGCTGTGTATGCCCCCAAGCAACAACCACAGGGTCCCTTCGTGTACAAATTGAGTCTGTCCCTTCATTCTCCTGCACTAGAAACCTACTTGAATGGAAAAGGAAATGAAAAACTGGGGACAGCAGTATCATAGGGTAATCTATATGCAAGCATTTGTTTTTCTTTGTCGGTATCTACCATTTCTCATATGGAGAAGGAAGTGGTAACCCACTCCAGCATGCTTGCCTAAGAAATCCCATGGACGAAAGAGTCAGATACAAGTTAACAACTCACCGATAACAACCCTTTCCCCTTATCTCTGTAAAGAAATCATCTTAGTGGTGTAGGAGCACTAGCATTTATTAAACACCATCTCTGTGCCAGGCATTGAATGTGGAACCATAAATAAATTCTCTTATATAATTGTCCTAATAATCCTATGTTACAGACCAAGAAGAAAACAGAATCTTGAAGAGACTAAGCAGTTCATTTAAAGTCAGAAGCATGGAGTGTTTATTTACTAATGGTGATAAACTGGTATAGCACAGAATAACCAGGATCTGAGGATATATTATTATATGGTTAAAAAATGAATATGTACACAGCCAAGATTTTTTCAAAGAATGGATAATAACTACTCAGATTCTTCTGCTCAGATAACAACTCTCATGTATACTGTAGAACTTCCCTGGTAGCTCAGTGGTAAAGAATCCACCTGCCAACGCAGGAGATGCAAATTCAATCCCTGGGTTGAGAACATCCCTTGGAGAAGAAAATGGCAACCCACTCCAGTATTCTTGCCTGGGAAATCTCATAGAGGAGCTTGGTAGGCTACAGTCCATGGGTCTTAAAAAGTTTCATGCAACTAAATGACTAAACCCCAGGTTCAATCCTTGGGTCAGAAAGGTCCCCTGGAGAAGGGCATGGCAACCCAGTCCAGTATTCTTGCCTGGAGGATCCCATGAACAGAGGAGCCTGGCAGGCTACAGTCCATGGGGTCGCAAAGGGTTGGACATGACTGAGCGACTAACACTTACTTAAGCAACTAAACAACACCAGCATGGATTCTCTAAGGTTTTTTGTGTGTAATTCTAACAAATATCTTTCTCTCTGCAGAAAGCTGATGCTGTACGTGTTACCACATTCACTGGCTGTATGGGAGAAGCATACTTTGACAGCAAACCTATAGGATTGTGGAATTTCCGAGAAATAGAAGGTGACTGCAAAGGATGTACCGTCAGGTTAGTTAAGAGGAGGGCTCTCCTAACGTCTGTCTGGCCTGTGCATCACAAAAGCTTTAATTTATTGTGCAGTGTTCCATTATCATGTGGATGGTAAGCAAGAAGTTTGACGTGATTGTGTTCAAAGGTGGATTTACCAGGAAGCGAAGTAACCTCAAGTCCTCTCCCCAGTTTGCATAGGCACTTTCCAAGGCCTTGGGAAGTACCCTAGTACTTTGACATGGTCATATGTTTTTGGAAAATTTGCAAAGGTAAGATATTTCAGGGCTTCCCAGATGGCTCAGTGGTAAAGAATCCACCTGCCAAACATGAGATGAGGATTCGATTCCTGGTTGGGAAGATTCCCTGGAGAAGGAAATGGCAACCCATACCATTCTTGTCTGGGAAATCCCATGTACAGGGGAGCGTGGCAGGCTACAGTCCATGAAGTCGCAAAGAGTTGAAAGTGACTTAGTGACTAAATAAGAATAGCAAGGTATTTTAGCCTCAATCAGTTAAGACTAGTATCTCTTTCCACTCCAACTTACCTTTGTGTTCAGGAAGTGTTGGGTCTCTGTGGCTCTTTTATAGTCATATTTCAGTTTTACTTAAAGAAAGCTCTCCCTAACTGATTAAACTGCAGGCCCTCAGAGCCTGGATTCACTTTGTTTATGTTTACAAGAAAATATAGAACCATACTGCAGGTTTTGTCTCCTACAGTATTTATGAAATGACACATAGCATCCTGTAAGTGTTTCAAGTGGAAACCCATCGGACTTGAAGAGTTTAAGTGGGAAAGGAAAAACAGAGGTCAAGATAGGCCAGGAGAAAGTTTCATAATAACCATCATTAATTATAAGATAGAAGTTAGAATGTTGAAATTCAAAAATATTTATCAAGTGTATAAAGCATATATAAATATTCTTATATAAACCTGAATAGAGTACACAAAAAATTAAGTGGAAGTAGAAAATTTCTCTCCATGGACAGAGAGGAGCCTGGTAGGCTGCAGTCCATGGGGTCGTGAAGAGTCAGACACGACTGAGCGACTTCACTTTCACTTTTCACTTTCATGCATTGGAGAAGGAAATGGCAACCCACTCCAGTGTTCTTGCCTGGAGAATCCCAGGGACGGGGAATCCTCGTGGGCTGCTGTCTGTGGGTTCGCACAGAGTCAGACACGACTGAAGCAACTTAGCAGCAGCAGCAGAGGATTTCTCTGCATAAAAACTTAAAGGCTACTGATAAACTGAAGTGAAGTGAAGTGAAGTCGCTCAGTCGTGTCCGACTCTTTGCGACCCCATGGACTGTAGCCTCCTCTGTCCATGGAATTTTCCAGGCAAGAGTGCTGGAGTGGATTGCCATTTCCTTCTACAACAATTTTAATTATATTTAGTTAAAGCTATAAAGCTTCCCTGGTGGCTCAGAGGGTAAAGCATCTGCCTGCAATGTGGAAGACCTGGGTTCAGTCCCTGGGTTGGGAAGATTCCCCTGGAGAAGGAAATGGCAACCCACTCCAGTATTCTTGCCTGGAGAATCCTATGGATGGAGGAGCCTGGTAAGCTGCAGTCCGTGGGGTCGCAAAGAGTCGGACCTGAAAGCTTAATCAACACACATAGTAACTCTAAAATAATTAGGTGCTAAGGAGCTTATATTTTTTATTTCTAATTAAAGAGATCATGTACATAGCTAGGACCTAAATTCACCATTAATGTAGCAGAGAGTACTTCACATTTTCTTCTCAATGTCTCTAGAGTTTTATAGAAGAAAGTAGCCTCAAAATATTCTCTCCCCAAAAGTTTTAACTTTCATCTTTCTATTTGTTTTTTTTTTTTTGTCATCATGAACTTTTCAACTTGGCATTGAAGATGATTTGAAAGTCTGATCAATTCATGGTTTATAGTGGTTTTGTTCATAATCTTTGATAAAATCTAATATAGAATGTTGTCTGTAAAATGATTTCAGTACAAGGACAATGAGATCTACATTGTCATTCTGCTACTCACAAATCAACACCAACTTTTCCCTAAACATTTCTTCAGTAAATTTATAAGTAGAATTTACAAAAGTTTGTCAACCAAACATCTAAAGCATTTAAATGTCCTTTCAGCCATGCATATTATGTAAGACTATAGCATCGCTAATGATCAGTTCTGCAGAGATCTCAGGCCTTCATGTCCTCCTTTCCCAATTTTGAACCAGTCTTGTTCCATGTCCAGTTCTAACTATTGCTTCTTGACCTGCATACAGGTTTCTCAAGAGGTAGGTAAGGTGGTCTGGTATTCCTATCTCTTTAAGAATTTTCTACAGTTTGTTGTAATCCATACAGTCAAAGGCTTTGGCATAGTCAATAAGGCAGAATGAGATGTTTTTCTGGAATTCTCTTGCTGTTTCTATGATCCAGCAGATTTGATCTCGGGTTCATCTGCCCTTTCTAAATCTAGCCTGAACATCTGGAAGTTCTCAGTTCAAGTACTGTTGAAGCCTAGCTTGAAGGGTTTTGAGAATTACCTTGCTAGCATGTGAAATCAGTGCAACTGTGTCATAGTTTGAACATTCTTTGGTGCTGCCTTTTATGGGGTTAGAAAGAAAACTGACCTTTTCCAATCCTATGGCCACTGCTGAGTTTTCCAACTTGCTGACATACTGAGTGCAGGACTTTTAGGATTTTAAGTGGCTCAGCTGGAATTAATCACCTCTAGTAGCTTTGTTCATAGTAATTCTTCCTATGGCCCACTTGACTTCACAGTCCAAGATGTCTGGTTCTAGGTGAGTGATCACACCATCATGGTTATCTGATTCATGAAGATCTTTTCTGTATAGTTCTTCTGTGTATTCTAGCCACTTCTTAATATCTTATGCTTCTGTTAATTCCACACCATTTCTGTCCTTTATTGTGCCCATCTTTGTATGAAATGCTCCCTTGGTATCTCTTGAAGAGATCTTATTTTTACCATTCTATTGTTTTCCTGTTTCTTTGCATTGCTCACTGAGGAAGGCTTTCTTATCTCTCCTTGCTATTCTTGGAACTCTGAATTCAAATGAATATATCTTTCCTTTTCTCCTTTGTCTATAGCTTCTCTTCTTTTCTCAGCTGTTTGTAAGGCCTCCGCAGACAACAATTTGCCTTTTTGCATTTCTTTTTCTTGGGGATGGTCTTGATCCCTGCTTCCTC
Source organism: Aepyceros melampus (assembly GCA_006408695.1). Lineage (NCBI taxonomy): Eukaryota > Metazoa > Chordata > Mammalia > Artiodactyla > Bovidae > Aepyceros > Aepyceros melampus. The sequence goes on from SJXQ01012864.1 coordinate 63,279, forward strand.
TCAGTTCAGTTCAGTTCATTCGTTCAGTCATGTCCGACTCTTTGCGACCCCATGAATCACAGCATACCAGGCCTCCCTGTCCATCACCAACTCCCGGAGTTCACTCAGACTCACATCCATCGAGTCCGTGATGCCATCCAGCCATCTCATCCTCCGTCGTCCCCTTCTCCTCCTGTCCCCAATCCCTCCCAGCATCATGGTCTTTTCCAATGAGTCAACTCTTCACATGAGGTGGCCAAAGTACTGGAGCTTCAGCTTTAGCATCATTCCTTCCAAAGAAACCCCAGGGTTGCTCTCCTTCAGAATGGACTGGTTGGATCTTCTTGCAGTCCAAGGGACTCTCAAGAGTCTTCTCCAACACCACAGTTCAAAAGCATCAATTCTTCGGCGCTCAGCCTTCTTCACAGTCCAACTCTCACATCCATACATGACCATAGGAAAAACCATAGCCTTGACTAGATGGACCTTAGTTGGCAAAGTAATGTCTCTGCTTTTGAATATACTATCTAGGTTGGTCATAACTTTTCTTCCAAGGAGTAGCATCTTTTAATTTTATGGCTGGAGTCACCATCTGCAGTGATTTTGGAGCCCAAAAAAACAAAGTCTGACACTGTTTCTACTGTTTCCCCATCTATTTCCCATGAAGTGATGGGACCAGATGCCATGATCTTCATTTTCTGAATGTTGAGCTTTAAGCCAACTTTTTCACTCTCCTCTTTCACTTTCATCAAGAGGCTTTTTAGCTCCTTTTCACTTTCTGCCATAAGGGTGGTGTCATCTGCATATCTGAGGTGATTGATATTTCTCCCGGCAATCTTGATTCCAGCTTGTGTTTCTTCCAGTCCAGCATTTCTCATGATGTACTCTGCATATAAGTTAAATAAGCAGGGTGACAATATACAGCCTTGACGTACCCCTTTCCCTATTTGGAACCAGCCTGTTGTTCCATGTCCAGTTCTAACTGTTGCTTCCTGACCTGCATACAGATTTCTCAAGAGGCAGGTCAGATGGTCTGGTATTCCCATCCCTTTCGGAATTTTCCACAGTTTATTGTGATCCACACAGTCAAAGGCTTTAGCATAGTCAATAAAGCAGAAATAGATGTTTTTCTGAAACTCTCTTGCTTTTTCCATGATCCAGCGGATGTTGGCAATTTGATCTCTGGTTCCTCTGCCTTTTCTAAAACCAGCTTGAACATCAGGGAGTTCACGGTTCACGTATTGCTGAAGTCTGGCTTGGAGAATTTTGAGCACTACTTTACTAGCATGTGAGATGAGTGCAATTGTGTGGTAGTTTGAGCAATCTTTGGCATTGCCTTTCTTTGGAATTGGAATGAAAACTGCTTCCTATACAATGTTACAAACCTCTGTCCATTGTTCTTCAAGCACTCTGTCTACCAAATCTAATCCCTTGAATCTATTGTCACTTCCATTGTATAATCATAAGGAATTTGACTTAGGTCACACATGAATGACTTAAGAGTTTTCCCTACTTTCTTCAGTTTAAGCCTGAATTTTGCCATAAGAAGCTGATGATCTGAGCCACAGTCAGCTGTAGGCCTTTTACTGACTGTATAGAGCTTTTCCATCTTTGGCTGCAAAAAATATAATCGGTCTGATTTTGGTATTGACTATCTGGGGATGTCCATGTACAGAGTCATCTCTTGTGTTGTTGGAAGAGGGTATATGCTATGACCAGTGTGTTCTTTTGACAAAATTCTGTTAGCCTTTGCCCTGTGTCATTTGGTAATCCAAGGCCAAACTTTCCTGTTAATCCAGGTATTTCTTGACTTCCTACTTTTACATTCAAATCCCCTATGATGAATAGGACATTTTTTTCTTTTTCTTTCTTTTTTTTTTTTTTTTGGCGTTAGTTCTAGAAGGTCTTATAGATCTTCATAGAACCATCCAACTTCAACTTCTTTGACATTAGTGGTTGGGGCTTAGACTTGGATTACTGTAATGTTGAATGATTTTCCTTGGAAATAAACTGAGATCATTCTGTCGTATTTGATATTGTACCTGAGTTCTGTATTTCCAACTCTTTTGTTGACTATGAGGGCTACTTCATTACTTCTAAGGGATTCTTGCCAATAGTAGTAAACTGAAATAAATTCTCCCATTCCTGTCCATTTTAGTTCACTGATACCTAAAATGCCAGTGTTCACCCTTGCCATCTCCTGTTTGACCACTTCCAATTTACTTTGATTCATGACCCTAACATTCCAAGTTCCTATGCAATATTGTTCTTTACAACATTGGACCCTGCTTTCACCACCAGACACAACCACAGCTGGACATTGTTTCTGCTTTGGCTCAGCCTCTTCATTCATCCTAAAGCTATTTCTCTGCTCTTCCCCAGTAGCATATTGGATACCTACCAACCCGGGAGGGTCATCTTCCAATTTCATATCTCTTTGCCTTTTCATAGTGTTCATGGAGTTCTTAAGGCAAAAATACTGAAGTGATTTGCCATTCCCATCTCCAGTAGACCATGTTTTTCAGAACTCTCCTCCATGACCTGTCCATTTTGGGTGGCCCTGCACAGCATGGCCAGAGAAGGCAATGGCACCCCACCCCAGCCTCTTGCCTGGAAAATCCCATGGACAGAGGAGCCTGGTAGGCTGCAGTCCATGGGATCGCTAAGAGTTGGACACAACTGAGCGACTTCACTTTCACTTTCACTTTCCACTTTCATGCATTGGAGAAGGAAATGGCAACCCACTCCAGTGTTCTTGCGTGGAGAATCCCAGGGACGGGGGAGCCTGGTGGGCTGCCATCTATGGGGTCGCACAGAGTTGGACACGACTGAAGCAACTTAGCAGCAGCAGCAACAGCAGCAGCACAACATGGCTCCTAGCTTCACTGAGTTGTACAAGGCTGTGATCCATGTGATCGTTTTGGTTAGCTTTCTGTGGTTGTGGTTTTCTTTCTGGAGGCTGTGAGATTATCATTTATTAATTATAAAAGAGTAGTCACTCTTCCTAGTAAAGATATTGAAAATGAATAGGAAAACTCTAGTATAATGTTAGCTGTTGAAATTTTATGGACTCTGATTGGAAAGATTCATTTTCCCCAACCTCAAAGTCACCAATTTGAAGCCAGGTTTACCTGGTTTTTGGTTAATAAATTAAACAAAATAGCCCAATCTACAACTGTATGTTTTGTTGCTCTTATACAAAACTCCTGCTTGCAGATTTGCCTGTTGCTTGAACAGAAGAATCTCTTACAGGGTTGATGTGGGAATAGGCTTTAGAAATTGTCCACTGATCTAAACCTCTCATCTCAGAGTGGAAACACTGAGACCTGAGGTGTTATGTGACTTCTGAGATTCCATATCAGACTCCAGATTACCTGCCATCTACTCTGCTGTTTTTTCCATTATGTGTTGAGGAAATTAATAGATTAAGGCCATAAATAACATCATTATACAAATGTGACATGTTTTTTATTCCAGTGCTTATTCTGACATCATATAGTGAATTTTTATTTTTTTTTCTTTTTGAGTTGTAAGTAACAATGCTTTGGGCCAAAGCATTTGGGAAACTGTCAGTGGTGATCCCCACACCCTTTCTGGAGTTTTTGTTGATAGCATGGTGGTACATTGCAAAATCCAAGTATTTGAGACCCTCATGGACCTTCTACTTAGTAGAATCTACATTATATTTTATCTCTAGCATCATGATATTCCAGATTTTAATGGATTTTTAATAATGATGAAAGAAGACCAAACTCATCATTTATTCACTAAATTTATTCACTATAAATTATATTGTTAATAAGCTGATTTAGTCCCACAAACCTTTCAGTTAACACTTTTCATGAATATTGAAAAAGCATCTTTTAAGCTTTAAGCTACTGTATACAAAAATATATCAATCTGATTTTATACCTGTTTAGGTATAACTTACAATTACATGATTGTGACAAACACAGATAAGACTCTTTCCCTCCCTTTTATCTTCAGAGTTTTATATTTCTCTTTTCCAGAAACAGAGAGGAAGCCAACTTGTCTAAAATGCAAAACAGTTATTCTTCCACAAGCCCATTAATGTTTGTACACTATTATTCGTCTCATTATCCAAGACTTCATACAAATAATAGTCTCAGTTATTATTATTTTACATTACTGTATTTCTCAATAGCTCTTCTCTACTCTCAAGTTAATACAACAGTCCAGTTTCACAGATTCAAATATAAACTAAGATGCAGATATTTAAAGTTTAAAAATATCTCCACAGTCAAAACTTATGCTGTTAACATCAGTTAGGTAAGATAGATAGATGATAACTTTTCTTTTGAAAAAAAAAAAAACTTTTTAAATGTTATATTTATAAGACATATCTTAGATATTTATTAATTATTCAACCAGTACTGATTGAACATGTATTCTCTGTGAGGCAATTTGATTTGCTAATATCCCCCTCATTCCACAAATATTTACAGCTTCTACTATGAGCCAAGTATTGTGCTGGATGCTGAGCTTGTGCCTGAAATGGAGCCTGACCCATAAGCACTACTCCGCTTCATAGAGCTTACATACTGGGGAAGAAGACAGATCATCAAATACGCACAGTTAGAGGAGCCCTTCATTGTCTGCCTCTAATATGTCCCAGAAAATCCAACTAATAGCCAGAGTTCAGAGAATAGGAGTCTACCATCCATCATGGCTTTTCCTCTAAAAACTTTTAAGTTAGCATCTTTCAACCACCTTCACCCTTTTCATCCAACCCCTACTCCCTGTTATGTTATGTATTTGGTAAATGTAATAATGCATTCTCAGCATGTTCCAAAATCCCACTAGTTCACACTACTAGGATACACTTAAACACCAACATAACTATCCATTAGGCACCTCAGCAGAAGGATTTAAAACATCATTGACCTAGTTATTGAACACCTAATGAAGTCCAGGTGAGAGATGGTGGTTGCCTGGCCTGATGGTGGCACTGGAGAGAAGGGAAGGATGGAAGATATATCTGGGGTTGTTCCTGCCCTACAACAGCCTACAACCCAGACTCACAAGATATAGAGTGTGATGTATTGAAAATGGATGGACCAGGTAGACGTCATCTGATTCATGTGAAATGTCTCTGTTCAGTCCACAGGTGGAAGATAGTGAGGGGACCATTCAGTTTGATGGAGAGGGCTATGCATTGGTCAGTCGCCCCATTCGTTGGTACCCCAACATCTCCACTGTCATGTTCAAGTTCAGGACGTTTTCTTCAAGTGCTCTCCTGATGTACCTTGCCACACGAGACCTGGTAAAGATTCGCACAGTTGATCTTTCACAATTGAAGATATGGTTTGCTTCTTTGTTTGTAGGGTTCCAATGCAGTTATCAGTTATTGTTCAGAGGAGTCTGGGATGAGTGTGCATAGCCAAGAGTGGTGCATAGTATTTATGTATTAAATAACTTTAATTACATATATAATTTAATTATAATTTATTTTCAGAATAACTGCCTTATAATTCTTTAAAAGAAACACCCAATAAAGATTCCCTCTGTATAGAAACATGCAGCAGAAAAACATACTTCCTTAGCCTTCTTCTAAAGACCTTAGGGAAAAGGTGGTTCTAAATATCCTTATTATTTTTTCCTGGTCAGTGTTTCTTAGTAACTTCTTTCTGGGAATATCCTATTTAGTTGCTTAATACATTTTCAAAGGAACCCACTTTTTACTCCTATCATAAAAGGATACATCCTAGTAATTCGGCTTTGACCATTTACACCATAACATCACATCCACAAGCATTCATAAAATACTAACATCGGTTCTATTTCCAAAAATGGATTTCTCTTACAGATCAACACATTCAGTAATTTAACCATAAAGCCCTATTGCAGACCCCACAAAGTGAAGACCCGTATATTTCTCTGTGTATCTAATCACTGGTGTATTTTTCCTCCATTAATAGAAGGATTTCATGAGTGTAGAGCTCACTGATGGACACATAAAAGTCAGCTATGATCTGGGTTCAGGAATGGCTTCCGTTGTCAGCAATCAAAACCATAATGACGGGAAGTGGAAATCATTCACCTTGTCAAGAATTCAAAAGCAAGGTGAGTTTTTATAGTAATAATGCACTCTGAGCCTTAATCACGCTGTCCAAAGCTCCCACGTATCTAATCATGAAGAAGACCCTGTCTGTCACTTTAGGTACTCACAAATTCTGTGAAAAAGCGATGCAGTCATTTCTTTGGCTTAGATTACAGGTGGTTTGGGTTAGACATGACTGATTGAAGAGCCAAATGGTTCTCTATCATTTTCTTTTGAAAGTGAGAGCTTAATTTGAAAGCATAAAACTACCTTACAACTTGTAAAATTATATCCTGTAGTAGATTTGAAAAGCTTGTATGCTTTCCTTTTTTTTCTGTTTTGCCAAGATGTTTCCTTTAGAATGGCCCACAGATAGAATTCATACAGGCAACAGAGCATAGCTACCAATTCTTAGCTTTTTGAAAGTGCCAAAAATGTGTATGTGGACAAGCTAATAACTGATTAATAATGATGTAACATTTTTATGGTTCTAGGACATTTTCAAAACACTTCCCAAACATTATTTCATTCGTTCATGTATTTTGTTCTGGTTTAGAGAAAAGAAAATGTAGACTCAAGCTTATTTGTGGTCCCAGACATTTATACATAAACTCTTACAACCAAGACAGAATCCAAGACTAGTAGGTGTCAATGTGCTGCTATTGTTATCTTAGTATAATTCCCCTAATTCTGGGTACTGTGGCATTGCTTGTTTCTGCAAATTAAACTTTGATTCTTCTGTTTATATTATTAGACTTAATTCACTTTGAATATGCCAGTGTGATATTTCACAAAAATTTAGATATAACCTCGCACCGTCTTTCATTCCTATATTTAACACATATCTGCCAAGCACCTAGTTAAGTACTGTGCTGTACTTACTAGGTGTTTGGCAGATACAACTACAGTCATGTCATGGACTGTAGCCTGTCAGGCTACTCTGTCCATAAGGATTCTCCAGGCAAGAATACTGAAGTGGATAGCCATTCCCTTCTCCAAGGGATCTTCCCAACCCTGCTCACCCTCATTGCAGGCAGATTCTTTCCCATCTGAGCCACCAGGGAAGACCAAGCATATTGGTGTGGGTAGCCTATTCCCTTCTCCAAGGGGACTTCCCAACCCAGGAATCGAACCAGGGTCTCCTTCATTGCAGGGGAGATTCTTTACCAGCTGAGCTACTAGGGAAGCCCAGTAATTATTAGGCAAGAACAAAGTGAAGTCTGTGATAAGCCCTTGTCTTTAAGGAACTTACAATCTAAAGGAGAAGACAGACAAGTCAATCAGCAGTTAGAGAGTAGAAAGCTAATTACCATATGGAGATACGTACTGCTGCTGCTGCGTCGCTTCAGTCGCGTCCAACTCTATGCGGCCCCATAGACAGCAGCCCACCAGGCTCCCCTGTCCCTGGGATTCTCCAGGCAAGAACACTGGAGTGGGTTGCCATTTCCTTCTCCAATGCAGGAAAGTGAAAAGTGAAAGTGAAGTCTCTCAGTCCTGTCTGACTCTTAGCGACCCCGTGGACTGCAGCCCACCAGGCTCCTCCGTCCATGGGATTTTCCAGGCAAGAGTACTGGAGTAGGAGAGGAACACTCAAGTTAGATCCAGAGGTCAGGGGAGTGCCCTGATACACAGGCAGGAGCTGAGGAGTTCTGGGGTGAAAAACTCCTTTGGACAATTCAGAAAATTGAACATTGTGTGAAAGCCTGGAGGTCTCAGGGAGCATAATATTAATACAGCATCATATATCCTTCTCCAACTGCTTTTCCTTGGAACAGGAAACCCTGGAGAAACTCCTCAGTTTGGACAGAAACTGGTTTTGCATTTGTATAATTAATTGGAATAGCTGTCTGTATACATTTTTCCCAAGCAAGAGAGGCACAAGACACATTTATAGACTCTGGCCAGTAGCTCAGAAAAAAGTTTAATCTGACATTTCTGCAACTTGTCTGATCACCAAAATCCTTCCATACCATATCAGCATTTGGCTGAACACACTTTGGGAAATGCTTTGGGAACTAAAAGTAAGTCCATAGGCTAAGAGGATGAATGGTGGCAGAGAATGATCAGATAAGGCTGGAGATAACAAAGCCAGTTTATTAAAGGCCTTATGAGCTAAACTGGGCTTCCCAGGTGGCGCTAGTGGTAAAGAACCTGCCTGCCAATGCAGGAGACATTAAGACATGTGGGTTCCATCCCTGGGTCGGGAAGATCCCCTGGAGGAGGGCATGGCAACTTACTCTAGTATTCTTTTTTTTTTTTTTAATTTATTTTTATATTGAAGGATGATTGCTTTATAGAATTTTGTTGTTTTCTGTCAAATCAGCATAAATCAGCTGTAGGTATACATATATCCCCTCCCTTTTGAACCTCCCTTCCATCTCCCTCCCCATCCCACCCCTCTAGGTTGATATAGAGCACCTGTTTGAGTTTTCTGAGCCATACAGCAAATTCCCTTTGGCTATCTATCTTACATATGGTAATATAAGTTTCCATGTTACTCTTTCCATACATTTCACCCTCTCTTCCCCTCTCCCCATGTCCATAAGTCTATTCTCTGTGTCTGTTTCTTCATTGCTGCCCTGTAAATAAGTTATTTAGTACCATTCTTCTAGATTCCATCTGTATGTGTTAGAATATATCTCTCTTTCTCTTTCTGACTCACTTCCCTGTGTGTACAGGTTCTAGGTTCATCCACCTCAACAGAACTGACTCAAATGTATTCCCTTTTATGGCTGAGTATTCCATTGTGTATATGTACCACAACTTCTTTATCCATTCATCTGTCAATGGACATCTAGGTTGCTTCCATGTTCTAGCTATTGTAAATAGTGCTACAGTGAACAATGGGATACATGTGTTTTTTTCAGTTTTGGTCTCCTCAGCTTATATGCCTAGGAGTGGGATTGCTGGGTCATATGGTAGTTTTATTCTCAGTTTTTTAAGAAATCACCATACCATTTTCCATAGTGGCTGTATCAGTTACATTTCTACCAACAGTGCAAGAGTGTTCCCTTTTCTCCACACCCTCTCCAGCATTTATTGTTTGTAGACTTTTTGATGACGGCCACAGTGGCTGACTTTATTTTTGGGGCTCCAAAATCACTGCAGATGATGATTGCAGCCATGAAATTAAAAGACGCTTACTCCTTGGAAGGAAAGTATGACCAACCTAAATAGCATATTCAAAAGCAGAGACATTATTTTGCCAACAAAGGTCCATCTAGTCAGGGCTATGGTTTTTCCAGTGATCATGTATGGATGTGAGAGTTGGACTATAAAGAAAGCTGAGCACCGAAGAATTGATGCTTTTGAACTGTGGTGTTGGAGAAGACTCTTGAGAGTCCCTTGGACGGCAATAGTCCACTCTAAAGGAGATCAGTCCTGGGTGCTCATTGGAAGGACTGATGTTGAAGCTGAAACTCCAGTACTTTGACCACCTGATGCGAAGAACTGACTGATTTGAAAAGATCCTGATGAAAGATTGAGGGCAGGAGAAGGGGATGGCAGGGGATGAGATGGTTGGATGGCATCACTGACTCAATGGACATGGGTTTGGGTAGACTCTGGCAGTTGGTGATGGACAAGGAGGCCTGGCGTGCTGCAGTTCACGGGGTCGCAAAGAGTCGGACATGACTGAGCTACTGAACTGAACTGATTCTGACCGGTGTGAGGTGATATCTCATTTTAGTTTTGATTGCATTTCTCTAGTAATGAGGGATGTTGAGCATATTTTCATGTGTCTGTCAGCCATCTGTATGTCTTCTTTGGAGAAATATCTGTTTAGGTCTTTTTCCCACTTTTTGATTGGGTTGTTTGTTTTTCTGGTATTGAGTTGTATGAACTGCTTGTGTATTTTGGAAATGAATCCTTTGTCAGTTGTTTCACTTACTATTATTTTCTCCCATTCTGAGGGTTGTCTTTTCATCTTGTTTATAATTTCCTTTGCTGTGAAAAGCTTTTAAGTTTAATCAGGTCCCATTTGTTTACTTTTGTTTTTATTTCCATTACTCTAGGAGGTGGGTCATAGAGGATATTGCTTTGATTTATGTCATTGAGTATTCTGCCTAGGTTTTCCTCTAAGAGTTTTATAGTTTCTGGTCTTACATTTAGGTCTTTAATCCATTTTGATTTTATCTTTGTGTGTGGTGTTAGGAACTGTTCTAATTTCATTTTTTTACATGTAGCTGTCCAGTTTTCCCAACACCATTTATTGAAGAGGTGTCTTTGCCCCATTGTATATTCTTGCCTCCTTTGTCTAAAATAAGGTACCCATAGGTGCTTGAGTTTATTTCTGGACTTTCTATCTTGCTCCACTGGTCTATATTTCTGTTTTTGTGCCAGTACCATACTGTCTTGATGACTGTAGCTTGGTAGTGTAATCTGAAGTCAGGAAGGTTGACTCCTCCAGCTCCATTCTTCCTTCTCAAGACTGCTTTGGCTCTTTTGGGTCTTTTGTGTTTCCATATGAATTGTGAAATTTTTGTTCTAGTTCTGTGAAAAATGCCATTGGTAATTTGATACAGGTCACATTGAACCTATAGATTGCATTCGGTAATATAGTCATTTTCACAATATTGATTCTTCCTACCCAGGAACATGGAATGTCTCACTATCTGCTTATGTCATCTTTGATTTCTTTCATTAGTGTCTTATAATTTTCTGTGTACAGTTCTTTTGTCTTCTTAAGTAAGTTTATTCCTAGATATTTATTTTCTTTTGTTGCAGTGGTGAATGGTATTGATTCCCTAATTTTTCTTTCTGATTTTTCATTGTTAGTATATAGAAATGCAAGTGATATCTGTAATTGATATTGTATCCTGCAACTTTGCTAAATTCACTGATTAGCTCTAGTAATGTTCTGGTACTATCTTTAGGGTTTTCTATGTACAGTATCATGTCATCTGCAAACAGTGAGAGCTTTATTTCTTTTCTGATCTGGATTCTTTTACTTATTTTTCTTCTTTGATTACCATAGCTAGGCCTTCCAAAACTATGTTGAATAATAGTGGTGAAAGTGAACACCCTGGTCTTGTTCCTGATCTTAGGGGGAATGCTATCTGTTTTCACCATTGAGAATAATGTTTGCTATAGGCCCATCATATATGGCCTTTACTATTTTGAGGTAGGTTCCTTCTCTGCCCATTGTTTTGAAGAGTTTTAATCATAAATGGGTGCTGAATTTTGTCAAAGGCTTTTCTACATCTATTGAGATGATCATATGATTTTTAATTTGTATCATGTCATCTGCAGTTTCAATTTGTTAATTTTCTAGTTTCAGTTTCTTTCAATTTGTTAATATGGTGTATCACATTGATTGATTTGTGTATATGGAAGAATCTTTGCATTCCTGCAATAAACCCAACTTGATCATAGTGAATGAGCTTTTTGATGTGTTGGTGAATTTTGTTTGCTAAAATTTTGTTGAGGATTTTTGCATCTATGTTCATCAGTGATATTGGCCTCTAGTTTTCTTTTTTTCTGTTCTCTTTGCCTGGTTTTGGTATCAGGGTGATGGTGGCCTCGTAGAATGAGTTTGGAAATGTTCCTTCCTCTGCAATTTTTTAAGGCATTAGCCCTTCTCTAAATGTTTAACAGAATTCTCCTATGAAGCCATCTGGTCCTGGGCTCATGTTTTTTGGGAGATTTTTGATCACAGCTTCAATTTCAGTGCTTGTAATTGGGTTGTTCATAATTTCTATTTCTTCCTGGTTCAGTCTTGGAAGATTGAACTTTTCTAAGATCTGTCCATTTCTTCCAGGTTATCCATTTTATTGCTTATAGTTGTTCATAATAGTCTCTTACAATTCTTTGCATTTCTACATTGTCTGCTATAACCTCTCCTTTTTCATTTCTAATTTTGTTGATTTGATTCTTCTCTCTTTTTTTCTTGATGAGTCTGGCTAAAGGTTTCTCAATTTGTTTATCTTCTCAAGGAACCAGCTTTTAGTTTTATTAATCTTTACTATTGTTTCCTTAATTTCTTTTTCATTTATTTCTGCTCAGATATTTATGATTTCCTTCTAGTAATTTTGGGGTGTTTTTCTTCTTTTTCCAGTTGTTTTAGGTGTGAAATTAGGTTGTCTATGTGATATTTTTCTTGTTTCTTGAGGTAGGATTGTATTGCTATAAACTTCCCTCTTAGTACTGCTTTTGCTGCATCCCACAGGTTTTGAGTTGTCATGTTTTCATTGTCATTTGTTTCTAGAAGTTTTTTGATTTCCCTTTTGATTTCTTCAGTAACCTGTTGGTTATCTAGAAATGTGTTGTTTAATCTCCATGTATTTGTGTTTCTTACAGTTTTTTTTTCTTGTAGTTGATATCTAATCTCATAGTGTTATGGTTGGAGAATATGCTTGATATGAATTCAATTTTCTTAAATTTAATGAGGTTTGATTTGTGACCCAGGATGTGGTCTATCCTGGAGAACGTTCCATGTGCACTTGAGAAGAAGGTGTATTCATCTGCATTTGGATGGAATGTCCTGAAGATATCAGTGAGATCCATCTCATCTAATGTATCATAAGACTTGTGTTTCCCCATTAATTTTCTGTTTTGATGATCTGTCCATTGGTGTGAGTGAGGTGTTAAAGTCTCCTACCATTGTTGTGTTACTATCAGCTTCTCCTTTTAGTCTGTTAGTGTTTGTCTTATGTATTGAAATGCTCCTATGTTGGGTGCATATATATTTCCAATTGTTATGTCTTCCTCTTGGATTGATCCCTTGATCATTATGTAGTGTCCTTCCTTATCTCTTGTGATTACAGAGATATTTTATTTTATTTTAAGGTCTATTTTGATATGAAAATGCTACTCCAGCTTTATTTTGCTTCCCATTTGCATGGAATATATTTTTCCATCCTCTAACTTTCAGTGCGTATGTGTCTTTAGGTCTGAAGTGGGTTTCTTACAGAGAGCATATATATGGGTCTTGTTTTTGTATCCATTCAGCCAGTCTGTGTCTTTTGGTTGGAGCATTTAATCCATTTGCATGTGAAGTAATTATTCATATATATGTTTCTATTGCCATTTTCTTTATTGTTTTGGGTTGATTTTGTAGATCTTTTTTCTTCTCTTGTATGTCTTGACTATATAAGTCCCTATAACATTTGTTGTAAAGCCAGTTTGGTGGTACTGAATTCTCTTGACTTTTGCTTTTCTGAATAGCTTTTTATTTTTCCATCAATTTTTAATGAGATCCTTGCTGGGTACAATAATATTTGTTGTAGATTTTTCCCTTTCTGTACTTTGAATATATACTGACATTCACTTCTTGCCTGCAGAGATTCTGCTGAAAGATCAGCTGTTAAGCATATGGGGTTTCCCTTGTATATTACTTGTTTCTTCTCCCTTGCTGCTTTTAATATTCTTTCTTTGTGTTTAGTCTTTGTTAGTTTGACTAATATGTGTATTGATATATTTCCTTGGGTTTATCCTGTATGGGAGTCTTTGTGCCTCTTGGACTTGATTGACTATTTCCTTTTCCATGTTGGGGAAATTTTCAACTATAATCTCTTCAATAATTTTCTCATATCCTTTCCTTTTCTCTTCTTCTTCTGGAACCTCTGTAATCCGAATGTTGGTGCATTTGATATTGTCCCAGAGGTCTCTGAGACTATCCTCAGTTCTTTTCATTATTTTTACTTTATTCTGCTCATCAGAAGTTATTCCCACCATTTTATCTTTCAGCTTACTGATTCATTCTTCTGCTTCAGATATTCTTCTATTGATTCCTTCTAGTCTATTTTTAATTTCAGTAATTGTGTTGTTTGTCTCTGTACGTTAATCTTTAAATCTTCTAGGTCTTTGTTAATTGATTCTTGCATTTTCTCCATTTTGTTTTCAAGGTTTTTGATCATCATTACTATTATTATTCTGAATTATTTTTCAGGTAGTTTGCCTATTTCCTTTTCATTTATTTGGACTTCTGTGTTTCTAGTTTGTTTCTTCATTTGTGTAGTATCTCTCTGCTTTTTCATTACTTTTTTTTAACTTATTGTGTTTGAGGTCTCCTTTTCCCAGACTTCAAGGTTGAATTCTTTCTTCCTTTTGGTTTCTGCCCTCCTAAGGTTGGTCCACTGGTTTGTGTAAGCTTTGTATAGGGTGAGATTTGTGCTGAGTTTGTGTTTGTTTTTCCTCTGATGGGCAAGGCTGAGTAAGTTGATAATCCTGTCTGCTGATGATTGGGTTTGTATTTTTGTTTTGTTTGTTGTTTAGATGAGTTGTCCTTCACAGGGTGCTATCGGTGGTTGGGTGATGCCAGGTCTTGTATTCAGGTGGTTTCCTTTGTGTGATTTCTCACAATTTGATACTCCCTAGGATTAGTTCTCTGGTAGTCTAGGGTCTTGGAGTCAGTGCTCCCACGCCAAAGGCTCGGAGTTTGATCTCAAGTTTTGCATCGTTCAATATATTCTTTTCCCCTGGTCAGGTACTCTTGTCCACTCTCAGCTGGTTTTCTTCATGCACTTTTGTGTCTGAAGGTATATTCCTGATGTATCCTTGGAGAGAGATGTACCCCATGTCCACCTACTCCTCCGCCATCTTGTTCTCTCCACTCTAGTATTCTTGCCTGGAGTATCCCATGGACCGAGACAGCTGGCGTATTATGGTCCATAGCGTCGCAAACAGTAGGACATGACTGAAGCGACCTGGTGCTGGCCTGAGCTGAACTATAGTCATTCTCCTACATACAAACAAGTTCTCTTCCAAGAGCACATTTGTAAGTCCAATTTGTTTGTAAGAACAAAAAAGTTAGCCTAGATACCCAGCCAACACAATTGGCTATGTTGTGCTGTACTGTAAGTAGTTTTGTTGCTTTTCACACAAATAGTACATTAAAAACACACACACACACAAATAAAATATTTTTCATCTTACAGTACAGAACCTTGAAAAGTACACTGGTACAGTACAACACCTGGCATACAGGGGCTGGCATCAAGTGAACAGGCACGAAGATTTACTGACTGGAGGGAAAAGAGGTGGGAGATGGTAGAGCTGAAGTGCTGTCAACAATCGGAGACAGAGGAGAGGGCAAGCTGCAATTTCATTCACACCTGGCACATGTTCAGAGCTTGAAATAAAGAGATTGTACGACTGTACTCTGTACAGTAAAGTACACAAGACCACAACTACTTGTAGTAGATGCACACACGTGACAATGCACACTATGCACATGAATTAACTTCCATGATTGGACATGCAAACACGTGCTTGCATCTTTGAAAGTTCACAGCTTGAAGGTTTGTATGTAGGGCACTTACTGTAAGGAGTTTCAACTCTTCCTGAAAGCTATAGGGAAAGAACCACTAAGAGTTTTAATCAAGAGTGTGATATGACCAGATTTGTGCTTTAGTGAAGTTTCTTTAGCAGCAGCTTGGAAGGTAGATTGGTGACAATTTCAGATCCTATTGCAATCTGTAGGAAAACCAGTGGAAGAGCAAGGAGAATGAAACTATGAGAATGAATAGGAAAGAATGGAGTTGAAAGATATTAAGCATTTTTAAGTTGAGAAGCTTTATGAAATACTCAATGTGGAGAGTAAGTTTTTTTTAATAATTCCTTTATTTTTCTTAAAATAACAACAACAACAAAATCAGTGCCATTTACCAAGCAATTGGATGCAAGAAGAAACATAGATTTCAGAAAATAACTTTAGAAAAGCTTTATTAGAGCTTTATTAGCTTTTTTAAAGCATAGAAAAGCTTTATTTTAGACATGTTGTATTAAAGGAACTCTTAGTATCTTTAGCAACCTAAGGAAGTCATGTAATTGACAGGCAATTCATTATGCGTATCTGAGGATTAACAGAGTTCTAGGGGAAAGATGGATGCTGCAAAGCATTATGTTTTAAATAGTTGTAGCTTAATAGAGATGAGAAAAACCAGTCATATCTAGAATAAGATTATCCAAAGCCCTGGAGCAAACAGCAATATTGAAGCAGTATAGTAAAGGAAGGCCCCACAAAGGGAGCTATAAGGAAATAATCAGAGAGAGGAGAAATAAGAAAAGTAAATTTTCAGAAGATTAAACTGGAGGCAGAGTGACCAATTAAGAACAATAATAGTTCAAACAGGAGATATGTGATGGCTTGAAATAAGAGTTGCAGTGGGATTTGACAGCAGAGAAATGCAAAATGAATCCACAGTGTGATACCACTATATAGTTACTAGAATGTCTATAATTAAAAAGACTGAACATACCCAGGGCTGGCAAGGATGTCAAGCAAGTGGAATTCTTATGCACTGCTGACAAGGATGTAAAAATGGTACAGCCACATTGGAAAACAGGTTGGCACTTTCTTAAAAGGTTTAATATAGATGTGTCATATGAAACAACCATTCCACTCCTAAATATTCACACAAGATTTGTGAAAGTATATATCCATAGAGAGACTTGTACCAGGAAATTTATAGCACCTTTATTTGTGATACTCAAAAAACCAAAAAACAGTGCAAACATTCATTAGCAGTTGAATGGATATACAAATTGTTGTATATCCATACAATGGAATATTGTTTAGTGGTAAAAGAAAATAATGAACTATTAATATGCATACAAAATAGATTAATAGCAAAATAATTTTTCTGAGTAAAAGAAGTCAGACCAAAAAGTACATTTATGTAAAAATTATATAGAAAACACAGACTAACATATAGTCACAGTAAGCTGCTAGAGGATATTTGTGGATAGTGTTTCATAGGGAGGGACAGTGGAAGGAAGGATGACAAAGAGACTTAAGGAAACTACTAGAGTGATTGACATGCTCAATATTTTGACTGTGATCATTTCATGGATGGAGAAAGCAATGGCAACCCACTCCAGTATTCTTGCCTGGAAAATCCTACGGACAGGGCGCCTGGTGGGCTGCAGTTAGGAGTTCGCAAAGAGTCGAACACGACTAAGCAACTTCACTTTCACTTTTCACTTTCATGCATTGGAGAAGGAAATGGCAACCCACTCCAGTGTTCTTGCCTGGAGAATCCCAGGGATGGGAGAGCCTGGTGGGCTGCCATCTATGGGGTCGCACGGAGTCGGACACGACTAAAGTAACTTAGCAGCAGCAGCAGCAGCAGCATTTCATGGATGTATAGAGATCTCAAAACTTGTCAAATTGTACATTTTAAACATGGACAAATTATACCATGTCAGTTTTACGTTGATAAAAGTGTTTTAAAATGCAACAGAGTGAGTTCCCTGGGGGCCTAACAGTTAGGATTCCAGGCTTTCACTGCTGTGGCTGGGTTCAGTCCCACATCAGGGAACTGAGTTCCTATAGGCATGTGTGCGTGTGTGCGCACTCAGTCCTGTTTGACTTTTTACCACCCCCAGACTATAGCCCCCAGGCTCCTCTGTCCTTGGGATTTTCTAGGCAAGAATAGTAGAGTGAGTTTCCATTTCCTTCTCCAGGGGATCTTCCTGACCCAGGCATCAAATCCACATCTCCTGCTTCTCCTTCATTGGCAGGTGAATTCTTTACTACTGAGCCACCAGGGAAGCTCATAGAGCCATGCAACACATTGAAAAATAAAATAAATAACTGTTTAAAGAGAACAGATAATAAAGTTATTTAGATGAAATTAGTAGGGCTGTTGATTGGTAAGTATAGCATAGTGAGGAGAAAAGATGACTGTCTAATTAGGAGATTGGGTAGGGGTCTTAGTGCTACCAGATAAAATACATAATAGAGATCTGGGAGTAAAAAGATAACCATTTTAATTCACAATATCAGCTGGGAAGGTATATAATGAATCACCTGCTGAATGTGGATTTTTAGGCAAAAATCAGGTCCAGGCATGTGTATTTCTGAGTGGTCAACATATAGTAAGCAGATATAAACTTGAGGCTACCCAGATAGCTGAAACCTGACAAATAGCAAATGAAATCAGTCTGGTGACCATCAATATTTCAGAAGTGTTCAGAAAAATAGGGTCCCAGGGAAGGAGACTGAGAATGAAGTTGGAAAGGCAAGAGAAGCTGGAGAAGTTAGTATTATGAAAGTCAAAGGAGGAAAATTCTAGAAGGATGGAAATATTAACCTCACATACTGCACAGATTTGGATTAAGGTAGGGACCAAAGGACCCCATAGGATTTGGATGTAGGGAGGACACTGTGGGTTTTAGCAAGGTCAGAATCCATGGAGTAGTGAGATAGGAAGGCTATTGGTCCTTTTCAGATACCTGATTATTTGTTTTACACAAGTTATTCTCAGCTAGTTTGTAAAACTACTGTTCCTTGAGGTTCAAACTGTCTTTTTCAGAAAGCACTGCCACCTTCTGAGTCAGTTAGTAGAACCACAGTCACTAATAGAGGTGCCCTATGTCCCCCCAAGTGCAATGATATGAACGCAAAATTGATCATTTAGATTTTCAGTGACCTAAAAGAAGAAAAGAACAGCCAAAGTGAAAACAACTCCTTTATAACAACTCAGTATTGATTATAAAATACTTGTTAAGTTCCTACTCTGTGTCTAGTATTGAATAAAACCCTTAATTCCCTGTTTATCCATAAATGATAAACTCGACTCTTAAAATTTTATGTTAATTGCTATTCTGTAAGGGAAAGAAATAGGGCAGGGAATAAAAGCAAGTGTTAGCATTCCATAGCAGAACTCACTCCATAGCTGTCACTCATGAAGGACAGAGTAGAACCTTTTCTTTAAATCAGTAAAAATATGCCACCCTACATCTCAATACCGAAGCTAATACTACAGTGGGCCAATGAGTTTCACTTCAATTGTGTTTCTGCTTTTTAATCAGTTTTTCTTTGAATGATTTCTAAAAATGTATATATTCACTCAGGGATAAGGAGGAAAACTACCTCCAGTCACTGGCTTGCCTCTGATAGAGAGACAGCATCTCATTTTCACAGACATTATTAAAATGTATACCAGGTCTTAGAAAAGAGGCTGTTTTCACATTCCAGTCAACAGCCGTATGTGCAAACTTCTTTGCTGATCTGGACTAAAAAAAAAAAAGAATATGTATGAAAAAGTTTTGAAAACATTTTTATAAATCTTTTTTATTTTAGCCACCAGTCTAGTCAAAAAGATATGTGAGTATGAAATTGATATGTGCTAGAAAGTAATTAACTTTTAAAATCTTAACTTGCTTAATAATTTTTAATTAGGCACTTATTTTTGAAGTAATTTTTTTGTTTATCTTTATAAAATTCTTCGAGGATCTGAGGTGTTAATAGGTTTGGGTATTTTATTTTGGATATTTTTTAAGGTAGTTATGTTTGGTTTTACTGAGGATGCTTTCTTTTGAAATGGAAGGGCTACAGATTACAATAGAATTTTGGAGTTTGATATTTCTCTTTATTTTTCAAAGAACAGTCTTCTAAAAAATAGTGAGTTGGGAGAAAATAATAATATTTCAAGGTCAGGCAAACTTGAGAAATACTTCTTGTTCTGTGTTCCTTTTTTGGAGCATTACTTTTCATATTAGGGTTTTGCAAGATCTGAGCAGCCATAAAATTAAGATCTGTGTTTAAATTTGCTTAACCTAGTGTTTGTCATATTTATTTGATACAGCAATATCCAAGAAACTAATGCTCCAAAGAATAAACACTTTGAAATGTTTAAACCCATTGGTTCAAGTGGCCATTTTTAGACCCTTGCTAATTCAGATGTTATATCAGGCAAAGATTTAGAGGCCAAATTTGTCTTGTCAATGAACCGATGCCTCAGTATGCATCAAGGATCCAAAATATATGAAGCAGTTAAGGTTGGGCCTAGGCAAATATTATGGTGAGATAGCACATAATTCAGAGAGAACCTAGCCTGACTCTTAAGAATAAAGAGGGTAAAAATCAGTGAGATAAAGTGTTCACATCTGCTCTCTGAACAAAGCAGTTTAAACAGAGAAGAGTCTCTCTTTTTTCCTTTTTCCTTTCTATTTCTAAATTCTCATCCTCACGTGTTGGAAGTACATTTAGAGACCTGAGAGAAAAGCAATAAGCAATGAAAACTGTACCTCTCTTGAAACACTCAGCATCTTCCATCTAAAATGTAGTTTACAATGGATGTGGATCCTATCATCTTGCAAAATCAAACATTTCTATCTTTCCACTTCCAGGCACAACCACCTCATCCTCATTCCTCTAGGGATGATCCTCAGCCCCAGTACTTCTGTGGATACTGAAATGTACAGACAGAATCATAAATTGTGTTTATTTCTAATTCACAGTCTGATTTCTAGTTAGATATTTTTATTATCATTAATTACTTATTAATTTTATTTTCTAACTACTTGTATTATGGAAAACTATGTCAATGAGTTCTCTGTTGTCCGTCTAAACATTTTTATTTTATCTTGACTGGTTTGTGTTCAGGCTACTATTTTCATGCTTTCTTTGTGGATCGTATAACAATGTATTTTATTGATGTAGTTTCTGCAATTATTAAATAGCTGTATATAGTTACAGAGTTAATTTGAGAATTAAAGTAAAAGCATCTTGAAGAAACAGAAATAATATAGATATGGTTGATATTGCTCAAATAAAATGTGAAACTTTCTCTTTCCTTTGCAGCCAACATATCAATTGTAGATATTGATACTAACCAGGAGGAGAACATAGCAACTTCATCTCCTGGGAACAACTTTGGTCTTGACTTGAAAGCAGATGACAAAATATATTTTGGTGGTCTGCCAACACTGAGAAACTTAAGGTAATTTGATGTATATTTAGGGCTAAGGATTATGTTTTAATTAAATGGTCACTATGCTCACTAGAGTTCTGAAGTTTAATTATAACAGGAGTATCATATAACCTTAGTTGCAAAAAATGCCTAATCTAAAAAATTATGCTACATGTTAAAATAATATGAGGATTTAAAAACCAGAGATTAATTTGATATCTTTATTGAAGAGGTGGATGGGAATCACTGTTACCTTTAGAGTCAGTCACGAGATAAAAAGAATTATAAAAGTTATTAAAGTGGAAACTGGAGTTGAATGTAATTGCCTTTCCGCTGTACATTCACCGGAGCTAATGGTGCACTGACTTTGCTGAGTGTTCTGAAAATTAGTCAGTGTTCCAGGATACGGTGAGTGTAACCTGCTTGATGGCTAAGCATAAGCATAATAGTGTAATGGAACTTGCCCATGTACTTGATGCTGAAGCAATATTAGTTGTTCTTGCCCATGTCAATAGTTTTCAAAACTTCACGTATATTTTTTAGATAGCAGGATGGGGAGATGTATTTAGTTTAGTAGTTTAATTAATTCCAAAATAAATAGAAGTAATTTAAAAGCGTCAGAAAATATTTCATGTGATATTTCATTAATCTCCTGCTTGTTACAAAACAGCCTATAAGAAATAAAAGTTATAGAGTACTTGGTGCTCAATAAAAGTTAATTGAATCTAATTTGGATGGGATGAATTGACTTGGCCAAACCATCAGAATTAACTATAAATATAGACCACCATATTTTTACATTTTATTTTGTTTAGTTTGCTAGTTTTTTATGATTACAAAAGTCCTGCCTAGGTGTTTCTACACTAAAAAGACACATTACAATTGGAATGGTCTCAGAATAACTGAAAAGTATGATGGTCAGTTCTTTTCATATTTCTCAAATGAGCAGTAGAACTTCAGTCTCATTTATGATATTGAGCATGCAAACTGAGATTTGTGTTTCTTTCTGTATCTAAATTCATAAACCAGACACTTGTTCAGTTTATTAAGTGTATAATTTGATAAGCTTAATGCAGATAAACTGGCTCTGCATTCATCCACATGATATTGTATTTGTGTTAGGAATATAGATTTTAAATGTCTGGTCAGAAAAATTACTGAAGATTCAATGTATTTGAATAGTGGCATAGTTATTACTCCAAAATCCATTTATTCATTCAACAGGTGTTTGATAAGCATCTACTATATTCCAGATACTATTTAAATACTGGGGATCTAGCAAATTGTTCAAGTCTAAGATTTACTTTGCCAGATTACCAACAAATTCTCTATGAGTGAATTAAATGTAGCCAAAATCAGGCTATCCAAAGATGGCTTCATCTATTCTGGTAGTAATGTAGTTTTAATTACCATAAAGTGATTTTTAGGAATTATCCACAAAAGTGTATATGTTAATTTAACTGAGATGGGTTTATGTATTATTAAATAGTTTGCAGACTTCATACCTATTGAGTCTTTATTGCCACAGTGTGTTTTTTTTTAACTTCCAGAGTATAGCATTTCATAATTATAATATTTCTATAGTATGACACATTATTTCAAAACAATCTTTAGACATTTATTTGTGAGACATATATTTGTGGCTATTCAAGGAGCCATGCATTCATAGCTATAATTTTCCCACAGGCAAGATCTTCTTATAATAAAGTGCAAAAGATGTGATGGACATGAATTATTTTATATATATTAAGTTCAAGCTAAGTTCAAAAAGGCAATAAGCTCTCCTTATAAGCTACTCATGAATATTACAGCACAGGAACATTTGTTCATTTTCTATTAATAAAAATGATAAACATGACTGCTTTAAATTCAATTCCAAAATAAAAATTTTCTAAGAGAATAGTGTGGGAGATGGTCACCATTGGATTCTATTTTTGTTACAGTCAAGGGTATATGCCTGGTTTCCTTTCTTGTGGTATTTTACTTTGCTTTGTAGATTTCTGTGAAATGCTATTGTAAAAGATTTATGATTATAGTTTATTGTTTTACTAAATGAAAATGCAATTATAAGTAAATCATTTTTTTCTCTTCCCTTTGACCTAGTATGAAAGCAAGGTAAAATTTAAATTTATGCATGCCTTCTTCAAGTGCATGGGTTGGGTCAATGTGGCTTCTTAGATAAAGTGGTGATGCAGAAGCAGAGTGACACCTATCCAGCTTTATTCATAGTACATTTCACCAGCAAGTAATGCATTCTGAGATGATTCTCATGCTGCCCTCTGCTTACAAAAATGCTGCTGCTTACCCACCATCACAGAGCTGCAGTTTGACTTGTTCCACCAGCGTGATGATGAATTTGCTCTGCTTATTTGTTCAACAGCCCACGCACAGTGCCCTCTAGTGCACACTTGCAGCAGCACAGGCCAAGGGCAGCTGGTCAGGTTTATGGGCACAGATCTAGTTCTGGGGAACAGTGATCTTCTGGGTGGACCTGAGTCTGGTCTCCCAGGTACTGTACTCTCTGCTGAACAAGCAACTGTGCTCCCAAATGCTTACTACTGCTTGATTGCTTTTTGCAAGCCTGCAAAGATGCACATGTTTACATGGCCCTTGCCCCTCTTGGCAAAGCTGCTTCTTTATTGCCTTGTTTATTTAGAATTTAGGTATAGAGTCAGATAAAAGGAGCCTCTAGAAATACTGTATGTAAAACAAGTGTTTGCATTAACGATGAGAAAGTTTGCAGACAGTCATCCTAGCTTCTCAGGAGCATTTCAATTCCTGTTTGCAGGCGGGCAGTATTAGCCTGGAAGTCTTAAGCATCAGGCCCTTGTACGTGGCTGATCAAACCCCAGAGATGTGTGCAAGGTTGGCGCCATCTGGCTAGAGTTACAGCTGAGTGTTTTGGTATTTCAAAACCTAACAGTGCCAAATTTCACAAAAAGACATAATGAAGCTGAGCTGATCAAAGAAAATTTTAAAGCAAAGGCTAGATTTTTAATACCAGAAACTAGACTATATAGAACTGAAAGTGTGGAAAAAAA
Organism: Aepyceros melampus; assembly: GCA_006408695.1. NCBI lineage: Eukaryota > Metazoa > Chordata > Mammalia > Artiodactyla > Bovidae > Aepyceros > Aepyceros melampus. The sequence goes on from SJXQ01012864.1 coordinate 86,999, forward strand.
TAATCTGAGTTGTTTCATCACGGAGCAGTCAAGTGCTGTTTGCTGAGATGGCTAAAAGGCAAAGGCTGGCTTTCAATGAAAGTATATGCTAATAAGGCTCTGGAATGACACTGTGTAGCTTTGTAATTTTGCCTCTGAGGCAAACAGAGGAAACAGAGGCCTGTGGTTACCATTAGGAGTCTGATCACCATATGTGATTACTTATCCCCTGTGATTTTCATAATGTTGAGCTTGCTGAATCATTGTGTTTTGAAATGGTTCTTTGTATTTCCCTGAAACAATGAAGTGTGTAACTTGTAGGAGTGATTTATTTTATTGATAAGACTCTGAGAAACTCGTGATAAATCAGATCTCCTCTCAACAAACATGGAAGCAAATGAACGCTGAGAATGAAGTTCACTGGCTTCCTTCACTTTATACAGGAAGTATATAAGCAAGATTCTCACTGTCCAGCTGGCATGTTTTTGTAATAACCAGCTGACCGAACAGAAGGGGAAGACCTTGGGAACAAGTGGAAATGATCAAAGAAAATAAAACAGTCCCAGAAAGAAAGAAACAGAACAAATACCCGGCATGAGATAAACCACCAGATACACACTGCCAGGGGTCTGATCTGCTGGCCTCCCTGTTTGTCCTCATGTCATGTTTTTTATTAAGGCAAAAAAAGGAATCCTGCCACCATGGGACAGTGAGGAGAGAGTTAATCATTATCTTACTAAGTATAATATCTTGGTATTGATTGGACACTTTTTAGAGTTGCTTACTTGCGTGCATGCTAAGTCACTTCAGTCATGTCCAACTCTTTGTGACCCTATGGACTGTAGTCCACCATGCTCCTTGTCCATGGGATTCTCCAGGCAAGAGTACTGGAGTGGGTTTCCATGCCCTCCTCCAGGGGGTCTTTCCCACCCAGGGATCAAACCTGCGTCTCCTGCGTCTTCTGCATTGCAGGTGGATTCTTTACCACTGAGCCACCGGGGAAACCCCTAGAGTTGCTTATTAACATTAAAAAAAATATATTCCTTTTTCTATTTCTGTTGACCTGCACTATTCAATATGGTAGCCACTAGCCACAGTGGCTATTTAGCTTTAAGTTACAGAAAAAGAAAATTTTTAATGGTATTTCCCTGGCTGTCCAGTGTTTAAGATTATGCATTCCCACTTCAGGGGGCATGAGTTTGATCCCTAGTTGGGGAACTAAGATCCTATATGCCATGCAGTGTCTCCAAAAAAAAAGAAAAAGAAAGAAAATTAAATAGCAGTAAAAATCCAGGTTCTCATTGGCACGAGCTACTTTTCAAGTGTCAGCAGACATATATGGCTACTCATTACTGATTTGGACAGTGAGGAAAGAATATTTCTATCATCACAGAAAGTTCTACTGGACAGCGCTGCTATAGATGAAAATAGTGTCACCGTTAACATCCTGTTAGCTTGTGTGTATCAAGCACTTACTGCATGCTAGCATGTTTATCCTTTTATAAGAAGTAGTAAGCAAAAAGGAAATATTCAAGTATCTTTTGGGTGTTGAAGCCATTTTCAACTTTATTGGAAAAATTAAATGTATGTTTTGTCCTTTGGTTGCTTTATTTTGTTACTGCTCGAATACAGAATAAGTACTTTAGGGTCAATTTGTAAACTTAAAGTGAAGTGAAATGAAGTGAAGTGGCTCAGTCGTGTCCGACTCTTTGTGACCCCATGGACTGTAGCCTACCAGGCTCCTCTGTCCATGGGATTCTCCAGGCAAGAGTACTGGAGTGGATTGCCATTCCCTTCTCCAGGGGATCTTCCCAACCCAGGGATCGAACCTGGGTCTCCCGCATTGTAGACAGATGCTTTACCATCTGAGCCACCAGGGAAGTCTCAAAGTATCTTTTTTGAAACTGTAATCCGAAAGAATGTTTCTCAGGTTTTATTTGACTTAAAATTTTTAAAGAGAAATATGACATTATCTTATTCTCAGCTAAACCCTCAAAAAAAAAATCTCAATGGCAGAAATATTGTCTTTTCAAAATAAATGTTTCCAGATTTTTTAATTTTGAGCAAGATTTTATGTTTTTCGTTATATAGTATGATTATGCTGTCCTGTACAAGTATCTGTTCTTGGGTGGAAAAAAACAAGCACATTTCATTATGCATATGAAGCACTTCAAAAGAAGTCAGTTAATTTCTATACCTTGTATTGAAATGCAGTAGTTGAGATTATTTTTTAAAAGGAGAGAAAGAAGAGCTACATAAAGACTCCTTGTGCAAGTTGGTGCTAATATCCACTTATCCAACCAGTAGCTAATGGAAGCATAGCTTTCTGGGTCCATGTGTGCCCCTGTGCGCAGTCTGAGAGAGATACGCCTGCCTGTGCATCAATTTGTCCGTATGGCTTGCATCCAATAGTCACAGACACTATACTGCCGTTGTCCTAATGATATTGCTTTTATTTTCCATTTAACTTTTCAACAGGCCAGAAGTAAATGTGAAGAAATATTCTGGTTGCCTCAAAGATATCGAAATTTCAAGAACTCCGTACAATATACTTAGTAGCCCTGATTATGTTGGTGTTACCAAAGGATGTTCACTGGAGGTTGGTCTCTTCTTAATGGCTTCCTAAATACCTTCATATCAGATTTCACTTACTTAGTTTGGATCTATTACAGGGACCAGTCCTTGTTAATCTGTTTTAAATTCCTACTGACCCTAGTCTTGTTCTTTAGTTGCTAAGTCGTGTCCAACTCTTTTGAGACCCCTTGAACTGTGGCCTAACAGGGTCCTTTGTCCATGGAATTTCCCAGGCAAGAATACTAGAGTGGGCTGCCATTTCTTACTCCAGGGGATCTTCCTGACCCAAGAATTGAATCCATATCTCCTGCATTGACAGATTCTTTTTTTTAATTTATTTATTTTAATTGGAAGCTAATTACTTTACAATATTATGGGTTTTTGCCATACATTGACAACTCAGCCATGGGTGTACATGCGTTCCCCATCCTGAACCCCCCTCCCACTTCCCTCCCCATCCCATCCCTCAGGGTTATCCCAGTGCACCAGCCCTGAGCACCCTGTCTCATGCATCAAACCTGGACTGGCGAGCTATTTCACATATGATAATATGCATGTTTCAATGCTGTTCCCTAAATCATCCTACCCTTGCCTTCTCCCACAGAGTCCAAAAGTCTGTTCTTTACATCTCTGTCTCTTTTGCTGTCTCACATATAGGATCATCGTTACCATCTTTCTAAATCCCGTGTATATGCATTAATATACTGTATTGGTGGAGAAGGCAATGGCAACCCACTCCAGTACTCTTGCCTGGAAAATCCCATGGATAGAGGAGCCTGGTAGGCTGCAGTCCATGGGGTTGCGAAGAGTCAGACACGACTGAGTGACTTCACTTTCCTTTTTGCTTTCATGCACTGGAAAAGGAAATGGCAACCCACTCCAGTGTTTTTGCCTGGAGAATCCCAGGGACGGGGGAGCCTGGTGGGCTACCATCTATGGGGTCGCACAGAGTTGGACATGACTGAAGCAACTTAGCAGCAGCATACTGTTTTAGTGTTTTTCTTTCTGATTTACTTTATTCTGTATAATAGGCTCCAGTTTCATCCACCTCATTAGAACTGATTCAAATGCATTCTTTTTAATAGCTGAGTAATATTCCATGTGTATATGTACCACAGCTTTCTTATCCATTCATCTACTGATGGACATCTAGGTTCCTTCCATGTCCTGGCTATTGTAAACAGTGCTGACTGGCAGATTCTTTACCACTGAGCCACCAGGAAGCCCCAACCCTAGCCTTAGCTCTGCATAAATGATAAAGCAAGATTGAAGTACTTCTAAAATTTATCATGATCAACTAAACTTAGGAAAACAGTATTATAAAAGATTCCAAACTATCTTTCCACATGTACAGCACTTCATAGTATGTACTTTTTAATATTAATCTCTTTTCTGGTTCTTTCTTCTTTCCAACACTACTTTTGTCTTCTCCTCATTATCACATCATCTGTATTAGATTTAGTTTACCTTCGTGTCTTTTATATAGCTTTATTATCAACCTTAATTTCTTTCTGGACTATGTTAGTAGTTTACTCAAATAACAAGTAATAGTTTATATCATGATCGTTAGTATTTAACATCTTGTCCACAGCTTAGAAGTCAAGCCTCCTTTTCTTTGAAAATGGCACATAGTGGGAACCATCTGCAAAGACTTGGCTTTGATGGGACTTCAAAGTCCTTTGTTATCAATTATCTTCAGTATCTTTTCTTTATTGCTGCAGCAGCCTAGCAGCCCCTGATTCCACTTGACTATTCTCCATGGACTCTTCAATAGGCACTAACTCATAAGAGAGAGAAATGTAAGTCACAGCTCTTCTCTCTTATATTGATTGGCCAGAAATTTTGTTTAGGTTTTTCTAAAAATGTTACCAAAAAATACCTGAGCAAACTTATTGATCAACCCAATAAAATCTGATAATAATCATCATCGAATATTAGTAAATTTTTCAATTCAGTTCAGTCGCTCAGTCATGTCTGACTCTTTGCAACCCCATGGACTGCAGCACACCAGGCTTCCCTGTCCATCACCAACTCTCAGAGCTTGCTCAAACTCATGTCCATCAAGTTGGTGATGCCATCTAACCATCTTATCATCTGTAGTCCCCTTCTCCTCCTGCCTTCAATCTTTCCCAGCACTAGAGTCTTTTCAAATGAGTCAGTTCTTCACATCAGATAGTCAAAGTGTTAGAGTTTCAGCTTCAGCATCAGTCCTTACAATGAATATTCAGGACAGATTTCCTTTAGGATGGACTGGTTAGATCTCCTTGCAATCCAAGGGACTCTCAAGAGTCTTCCCCAACACCACAGTTCAAAAGCATCAATTCTGCGCTCAGCTTTCTTTATAGTCTAGCTGTCACATCCGTACATGACTACTGGAAAAACCATAGCTTTGACTAGAAGAACCTTTGTTGGCAAAGTAATGTCTCTGCTTCTTAATATGCTGTGTAGGTTGGTCATAGATTTTTTCTTCCAAGGAGCAAGCATCTTTTAATTTCATCACTGCAGTCACCATCTGGAATTCTAAAAGTAATGAGTTTGTTTTTAAAAAGTAAATGCCAGACTTCCATGGTGGTCCAGTGGTTAAGAATCTGCCTGCCAATGCAGGGGACACAGGTTCCATCCCTGGTCCAGGAAGGTCCCACATGCTTCAGAGCATAAGCCCAGGCACCACAACTACTAAACCTGTGCCCTAGAGCACATGCTCTACAACAAGGGAAGCCACTACAGTGAGAAGCCCACACACAGCAACTCAAGAGTACCCAGCTCACTGCAACTAGAGAAGGTGTGCACGCAGCAACACTGACCCAGAGCAGCCAAAAATAAATAAATAAATAAAAAGTAATTTTTAAAACATAAATAAAAATAAAATGGTAAATATATCTAGGTAAGGTAAGGTGAAGTCGCTCAGTGGTGTCCGATTCTTTGCGACCCCATGGATTGTAGCCTACCAGGCTCTTCCATCCATGGGATTTTCCAGGCAAGAGTACTGGAGTGGGGTGCCATTGCCTTCTCCAGAGGATCTTCCTGACCCAGGGATCGAACCCAGGTCTCCCACATTGTAGGCAGACGCTTTGCTGTCTGAGCCACCAGGGAAGTCTATAAATATATCATATTTACAAAATTTTAATTATCCTGATATGACCAAACTTTTCATTTTAGCTGCTTCCTCCAGTTAAAATTATTTTAAAGCATTGTGATGGGAGACAAAGGGATTTGGGAAAAGAGGGAAAATCACCACTGAGCTATGAGGTTTAAAGACTGGAACAGAACTTTTGGGGTCTTCATTGTGCCTGGTTACAGTCTCTGACTTGCAAGTAGCCATAGATACCCACTCTGAAAAGCTTGGGAATAGGAAAAAGGAAAGTATATACAGAATTTAATCTCTAAGAATCCATATTGACCTCTTTTTGCTCAGAGTTTTAATCTTCCAAAGCCTGACTCTCATCCACATGCAAAAGATATATACATGAGAATGGAAAACTGTCCAGAAAATGAATAGCCTGTATACCTGGAAATGATGGTTCTGTAAAGGTACTTTTCAGTAACCAGGAATTATTTGCTACTAAAATATGAAGCAGAAATTGAAATATTTGATAAATATTAAAAAGTGTGCACAGTAGTTTTATTTGAACTATCCAAGACTCTATGATTTGAAAATTGGAATCGAAAACAGATTATACATTTTACAACATTTATGTCACTTAACTTGGCCTGGAACACTGCCGGGGAAAATATCCTGCATTAAAAGATTCCTTGTTTTCACTTCAGCAAAATCCAGGACTTTTCAAATGAACATTTTAAGCACTATAAATGCCCAACTACAGGGGGTTGCTTAAATAAATCCTTGCACATTCCTACAATGGAATGACCTGCTGCTAAAAGTGAGATTGAAATCTAAATTTATGACAGAGATACCCCCACATATAAAGTGAGAAAAAGGAGTTACAAATGAACGTACCTGTCATGATTCAGTATGAATATAGAGAGGAGGAGAGAGGAAAGGGGCAAGGTTGTAAAAGATGAAACAAGTGAGTGACTGCATGGCTGCATGAATCATGAATGAATGGATTATATCGATAGAAGGTTATATGCTTCTACACAGCTTTGGGACTGGAGTGATTTTTACACTCTTACTTTTTATACTTTGTTACTGTCTACAATGTTACTGTTTCAATTTTATCAGCAAAGACTGATACTGTTTTCATTTTAAGAAAATTAAACTATGAAATATTTGATTTATTTTTTAAATTTAAATTGTATCTGATTTTTAAAAAATTCCTCCAGAGTGTCTTAATACATTTAGTAGCAATGAACATCTTTACCCTCAACTCATCACTGGGAAAGAATGCAGACAGAGACCATGGTCAGACTTAGCTATAAAACATAAGCAATTAGTTGGTAAAAGGATTCAAGGGATCAATGAGAGTGTTTTCAAGGAAGATTTAGCAAGATAGATTTAAATCAGAAGAAAATGTTACCTATTAGTGCTAATCAGTAATAGTCTTTTATATTTCAAATCAAAAATTCTAGAATAAAAGCAGAACCCCAAAGTTTTATTTTAACTTAAACTGTTCAGAAAATTAAATGTTGCCGTTTGGAATAATATTTCTTCAGTTGCTCTTAAGTGTAACTGTTTTCATGCATTCTGAGTTGTCATGCATGACAATATGTTTCATAGTAACTTTGAGTGCATTGAGCAGGGTGAGTGAGATGGAGAAACTGCCTGTTCATTCATTTCTAATGCTGTCTTCCCTTCTTTTCTTTTACCTGAAGAACGTTTACACAGTTAGCTTCCCCAAGCCTGGTTTTGTAGAGCTGTCTCCTGTGCCTATTGATGTTGGAACAGAAATCAATCTGTCCTTCAGCACCAAGAATGAGTCTGGGATCATTCTCTTGGGAAGTGGAGGGACACCCATTCCACCTAGAGAAAACGACGGCAAACTGGACAGGTAATTACAACACCTAATTAATACAATAAAAATAAAATAATAGTTAATAAAAAATACAACACCTAATTAATAATGCATTTTCCCTAATGGTTATATAAAATAGTTATTTTACAAAGAGATTCAGGAGAGGCATTTAGGATTTATAAATTGTCTTTGTGTTTTTAAAATTTGTATTATTTATTCCTATTATCATCTTCTTAAGACAGTTATCTCCCCAAGGATTTTTCTGTTGGTCAATTCTAGGCGTAGATGCACTTCTGTTTACATCCATATATCATATGAGTTTGAACATATAAAGAGAGAACACTTAAAATATATTCGGATTGTATTAGTATTCTCTTCTAAGTCCAGTTTCCTACCAACTCTGTAGATATCCAGGTGGGGGACCCTTAAAGTTAAATTCCTTTTGGATCAGTTTCACTAGCTAACATGATGCAGTCTGTTGGCGCCTAACTGCTCCACCTTCTCTGGACACCAAGAAAGCAAAGAATGGACCTGGATAGGAGAAGACAAAGAAAACACACTCAAGGCAGTGTCACAGTAGTGACATCAAAATAAATCCTACACAGAGTCTGCTTTGTGAACTTCTATTTCCTACCCTCTAGCCATTCAATTCTGTTAAAAGCTATCTCTTAGTTGTCCACGTCTAGGCACCGTAAGTCTTTACTGCATGGATATTCCTCCAATACTTTCAGCCATACTTTTAAAGATAACACATTTTTTTCCTTTTAATCTAGTTTTTCTCAGTGAAAGGGTTCTTAGGAATTACTTAGTCTGCCATGGCCAAAGCATAGAGTACTTTATAAACATGTCCTTTAAAAATATGCATGCATCCCTGTAAATCAGGTTGTATTGTTTGTGATTATAGGATTATTAAAATCACTTTTATCATTTAAAGTTTAATAAGTTAAACCACTATTTAATAATAGTATGTAATAATATTCTTTTCTCCCCACCACCAAAAAAAGAAAATAACAAAATACAGCTGACCCTTAAAGTATGAGTTTGATCACACAGGCCCCCTTGTATGTGAATTTTTTCTTCAATGGTAAATACAACAGTATTACATGGCCCAAGGTTGACTGAAACTGAGGATGCAGAATATCTGATATGGAGGAACTGAGTAAAGGGAGGGCCAACTATAAGTTATGCTCTCATTTTTGACTGTGTAGAGAGTCAGTACCTCATGTCATTCACCTGTACTGACAAATAAAATCCAAAAATGTACAACCATGAGTAACTTGCATTATCCACAGAACACAAAGGTGGTTTGATATTAGAAAGTCTGAAAATCATACAATCATCTTGCTAGACGTAGAGAACACTTGTAGCTAAACTAAACACCCATTCCCGATCAAAAATAACAATAACAAAAGACTTAGTAAATTAAAAAGAGAATGATAAGAAAACATAAAAATTTCCTATAAAATCAAGCCCAAGAAAAGATAAATATTGTTGCTATACTGGTTTTAGCCAATGCAATAAGAAAAGAATTAATAGATATAGTATAAGAAAAATATATATAATTTAACAAGAAATAAAACAAAGACCTATACTGGAAAAATTATAAAATTTATTGAAAATGTATAACAGATTACTTAATAAAGTCATTATGTTGATGGAAAGACTCAGTGTTAAAAATATTTCAATTCTCCATAAAATGATATGTAGGTTTGCCTTCAATGAAAATATCACCTTATGTTTTTGTAAATCAGAACAAATTCTAAAATTAATATCAAAAGTCCAAGAAAGTTTTGAAATAGAATAAGTTGGAGGACTATTCTAGCAGTTTTGAATCATGGTTGTGTAGTATTAATACATGGATAACTCTGTGTCAGTGGAACATAAGAGAGAGCCAAATATAGATGGAAATGACATTTGGCAGTAGGTGGCATTGCACATCGTCAGGGAAAAAAGTGAACCTTTCGGGGAATGATTCTGGGGCAATTTGTTATCCATTTAGAAAAAAAAATGAAGTAATTTCTATTTCATGTTAAACAGAAAATTAATTCCCAAAGAATAAAGTCTTAACTATGAAAGGAAAAAACTTTAAAATGTTTAGAAGTAAATGTAAAAGGATAACCTATGACCTTAAGGAAGGAATTTGTTTGGGAAGGCAAAAAAAAAAAAAAAAAAAATTTTTTTTTTAAATTAGAGGGAGAAGTAATCTTTTATCTCATTTTATATTGTGAATAACAAGTATGAAATAAGTGTAATAAAAATAAATGTTCTCCTAAAATCTTTGCCTTTTAATCCAAAAAACAAAAAATTTATTATAATAAATGTAAATAATGTCAGTCATTATAATAAAAGGATCAGATCAAACATTTGAGGTAGATTTTCACTAAAGGATATCTGTGCCCTGGATCATAGTCAAGTAACTAAATACCACCTCTCAGTTTCAGATTTCTCCTTATCAGAACCAAATAAATAGGCTTGAATCATCAGTTGTCAGGATAGTTCTTAAAATAAAACTTTTTCATTAAAACAATTAAAATGAGGAAATGTTAAGTGCTATAGTACAAATTAGAAATAACATGTTAATGCTTCAACATTTTAATGAATATCTTTTAAAATCTCACTGTTATTGCTGTCTGAAAGAGGAAACAATATTAAATAACTCATTTCTGTTGTAGAATCAAACTGGTTAAATGACATACTTTATTTTTCAAAGCTACCAGTTTTGATACTCACAATCACATTTGTGATTATGTTCTGCTAACGGGGTTTGAGACCTCAATCAGCTAAAAAAAAAAAACTTAATTGAGTGCTTAGATGGCAGTTGCCCCTTTCTGATGAATGGTGACACTAATCCAGGGCCTCTGGCCATTTTGCATGGGACACACAGCAACACAGTCAATTTTGCAAACTGTTGGAGACATTGTGACGTTTGACTGAAACCATCTCCACTGCCTGTGATGACTCGTGGAGGACCGACTGATCATGTGTGGCAGGGGCCCCCATGCTCCACTAGAAAAGGAGCACACGGTGGTGTCAGCTTTGGGGATGAGGACTGCATTCAGGCTCCCTGGGGTTCACAAATGATCTCAAAAACCACACTGTTGCTATAGTAACAGTGGCAAGAAGAAAGCAGTTGTGTTTGTGGATGAAAAATGGTCTGCCTTCTTTCTAAATGTGGGAGACAAGTTAGGTGTTGGTGATAGCAATCCATTCCACCAGCCTGGAGAAGGCATTGAAATCTAAACACTCAAAATGCCCTGAAGTGGGAGTGAGACCTGATTTCCAGAAGCTAGCTGTCCATCTGTGAATGCAAGGGAGAGGGATTTTATTAACCCTCTTTGTTTCCTGATGGGTTTCATGAATTAGAAGCCCAATGCGAGCACAGCTGTTCCTTTCAACATCGCAAATCTGCTTTGCAGAGATGGCTCCCTTACTATCTCCCTTTCCACATCACCTAACAAGCAAAAATGGTAAGTGGCTGTAAAGCTATTTCCAGCTGCTTTAAATAGTCTGTAAGAAAATACTAAGTCTTAACTTCTCAGGTAAGCTCTCAGAGCAGATGAATCTGCCGTTCTTTCAGGTAACTAAGCTAAGTCGTAGATGAGACTCCTTTGGTCTTCAATAACCATTTGCTGTTGCAGGTCTATTATGCGATCTTCCTGAACAAGGGCCGTCTGGAAGTGCATCTCTCCACAGGGGCGCGCACAATGAGGAAAATTGTCGTCAAACCGGAGCCGAGTCTGTTTCACGACGGGAGAGAGCATTCTGTTCATGTAGAGAGAACTAGAGGGTAACAATAGTTCTGTCGACTGACTGTACTGTCGTAACTAACATGAACTTTTTTGCTCGCCTTAGTCCGTAACTGGACCTTTGTGTGCATGGACAGACGACACATTGCTGAATTGTCAAGTAGCTTAATTTTATCTTCTTTATATTTCATACTTTGGGAACTTCATTTGCCTTGACCCTTAGGAGTTTTATTCTTAACGTTTTTTCTGCTGAGCAGCTCTCCTCTCCACCTCTGGAAAACCAAATGCATCTTGTGAAGCCATAGCTAAGAAAAATCTCTCCCTCCACACCTCTCAAATACTCTCTTCTCAAATAAGCATATGTGGGTGGTGAAACGGTGCAGAGCAGCTCAGCTGGGGCCCACAGCCTTTGGCAGCTGCCATTTCATTCGGGTTCCAAGGCAGTTATGGCAGCTGCTTAGAAATCTGTCACAAATACAGAGCAGGGCAGCAGCTGCAGGACCCATGGAGCCCGGTTCTGTGCGGGCCTCGTGCCTGGCCCTTGCCAAGGTGTGCAGGGTCCCTGAGCCACAGCTCTGTGAGAGACCAGACTTGAGAGAGGGCAGAGGCTGCTGTCTTGCCATCAGTGCACAGAGGCTGCCTCTCTGCTGAGCCACCAGAACACTTGCTTCCCAGCCCTGAGTCAGAGAATTGGCTGTTAGTGTTATGAGCTGATGTCTTATTTTTCAGAATGCTGAAGTACTTTATACTTACTTTATTGAGGAAGTCATTTGTTATTTGATTTTTTTTTTCCATCAAAGTGTATGACTGCTCAGGTAAGGGGCTTCCCTGATGGGTCAGCAGGTAAAGAATCCACCTGCAATGCAGGAGACACAGGAGATGCACATTCTATCGCTGGGTGGGTAAGATCCCCTGGAGGAGGAAATGGCCACCCACTCCAGTATTTTTGCCTGAAAAACCCCATGGACAGAGGAGCCTGGTGGGCTACAGTTCATGGGTCACAAAGAGTCAGACACAACTGAGAACTAAGCACATAAGCACAGTGAGTTTAGAAAGACAGAGAAAAACAGAAGCCCAGACTTCAGACCTTCAAGCCAATGATCCATTTAGACTGAAAACATAGAAAAGAACTGGAAATCAAACTTGATGAAACCTCAAAACATAGAGAATACTTTTAAATATAACAGTATGAAGATGTAGCAAAAGTTCAAGCAAGCAGATGTTCTTCTGTACTTAAATACCACCATTTTCTAATCATCCTCTTGTGTGGACAATAGTTTAAATAAGTAATAACAATGCCTTATAAGCAAAGAAACTTTCCTTGCTTTGCATTTTTCTATTATATAGAGCATTATCTTTTGGGCTGAATTAATGCTAGTCAATTACGGAGTATCTACTAACTGAAATGTTTAGAAACCATGATTAAGACAAATGAGGGATCAATATTTGGACAAACTAAGAACGTTTACTAATCTTCTAGGCACATATTGCACTCAGGGTCTCTGAAGAGAAATGCAAACTGAATGTTCTCATTTGAACCTTAAGGAATGCTCTAGAATACTGATTTTGCAAGTCTTCTAGACTTTACTTCAGGTCCTTTGCCAAAGGTTTGTCCTTCTCATTGTAGGAAAAACTCTTTTAAGGTTTTCAAATAATTTCAAGAAGCAAATGCAGGTCTGAGAAATATAGTTGGCCAAAAAATCATCCAAAATATGTTATTTTGTAGAGAAAGGATTCTGACATTCCCAAGTGCATTTTGATGTTATGCTAAGGTGTCCTTTTAACAGGTGTCTCTTCAAGAAGGGTATTTTAGTATGCCAGCTTCACAGCTGTTGGCCATCAATCCAACCTTTATTTGATTAAGCTCGGTATAGTACGTCCCTGAAAACTGGTCATTCAGTTAATTGGCCATATAAACAAACTGTTGTGCCATTCTCTATTAATTAAAGGATAATGTATTAGATATATTAGTGTGTTGTCACTACACTCTGTGGCAAAGCAAGAGCTCATTTGCCACCATGATGTCTCATTCAGGACTCTGAGGTCAAAAAACAATTATCACCTATCCTTTAAACAAGTGCTTCAATTAACTGATTAACCGGAGATCACTAATGACCCTAAGAACATCACCTAGAAACATATTTTAATGCTTCACATCAATTTTATGGCATGCCCTGTGTCAAATACTACAAAAATTATGTCCTTTAGTTATTCTAAATATATGTGAGATATGTATTCATATCCTTTCATCGCAGATGAGGAAATATTAACTAATTTACCCCAAATCACATAGCTAGTAAATAACAGGCAGGATTTAAACCCAGATATACTTGACTTCTGAGAAGGCAATGGCACCCCACTCCAGTACTCTTGCCTGGAAAATCCCATGGGCGGAGGACCTGGAGGGCTGCAGTCCATGGGGTCGCTAAGAGTCGGGCATGACTGAATGACTTCACTTTCACTTTTCACTTTCATGCATTGGAGAAGGAAATGGCAACCCACTCCAGTGTTCTTGCCTGGAGAATCCCAGAGACAGAAGAGCCTAGTGGGCTACCGTCTGTGGGGTTGCACAGAGTTGGACACAACTGAAGCGACTTAGCAGCAGCAGCAGGAGCATACTTGACTTTAACACCTCCACCTGTGCTTGCTAGGTATTTATTCTAACCTCTGTGACCTTAGAGGTTTGTATTACTTGATGTTCGTGATGATACTCTTGTTAACTTGGAAATACTTGCTTTTTTCCAATACTATTTAGACTGTAGATATCAATTGTTTCCTTTCTTCAAACAATACCACCTCATAAAATTAGTAGATTTTTATTAAACTGAGAGGCAAGCTTTTCAGTATTTACTATCTTTACGCTTCCTTTCTCATTTTCTTTCCTTCTCTACTCCTCCCGCTGCAAAAATTTCACCTCCTGTACTTTGGTGTCTAATTCCCTAGTATTCCAGTGATCCTCTGCCTTTTATAACTGCTTGGCCCTCTGATCTTCCTCCTGAAGTCCACCTAAATGGCGAGTAGTTCTAACTGGATAAAAAACAGTAAACCCTAAGAGCCTGGAGTAGAAGCTTAGGCACATAGGTATTCTCCATGAAAGCATTCTTCACACAGGTACAGAATTAGGCTAAAGACCACAAAGTTGGAGCAAATATTTCAGAAATTTGAGGTTTCCAGAATGGGACCAAGATTTTAATACTGCAACCCAATTATTTATTTCTAACCATCCAAAATATGTCCAATTTAAAAATTTCAGGTTTTGCTTCTCATGTAAATTGTAAATTTCAGGGCACTTCTCTTAGTATCTTTTACCATGTATGCAGTTCATTTGATAGTGATTTGAAAAAAAATCTTAGATCAATATTTCATACAAATAAATTGAATATAAGTAATAACATATTATAAAACTTCAAGATTCAACCATGCAATTTTAAGGAAATATAGCTGACATATTACAATGTTAATAGTATTGTAATGATTCTTATAATGCTTTTTGGGCATAGTAGGTCCACAGTAAAGAATTTTTGAATAAATGCTTTTTAAAAAACACACCAGAATCATAAAGGACATGCAATATCCCTCTTTACAAAGTACTAGATAAATGACCTAGATTTGATGCTCTTAGGTTGTAAAATACAAACTGGATTCAACTGTAGTCTTTTAACAGTGTCCTTATTAAGTAATACAACCTCAGTGCAATGCCTTAGTTAATGGTTTCCATGGTTCAGAGTAGGGGTTCTTATTCTCCTTTTATAAAAGAATCAAATGGGACTGAGCAAGATTAAATAGCTAACCCAAGGTCACACAGCTAGTAAGCTTTCATTCATGCTAAGTCGCTTCAGTTGTGTCCAACTCTGTGACTCTATGGACGGTAGCCTGCCAGGCTCCTCTGTTCATGAGGATTCTCTAGGCAAGAATACTGGAGTGGGTTGCCATTTCCTCCTCCAGGAGATCTTCACAGTGATGGAACCTGTGTCTCTTATGTCTCCTGCATTGGCAGGTAGTTCATACTAGTGCTTAAGTCCAGTCTGTTTCTTCTGAAAGTTCATGCTCACTCTCCATCTCCACCCCGTGATCCAGTAAGAAAGGGCCATTGTTGTGGTCTTTAGGGGCAGAACCAGACTAGAGAGAGTCCGCATGAGAAAGAGGAGAGCCTCTGGATCTTTAAAAATTCTAATCAAAAGCAGAGATTTGCTCTCCTCAGACAGTATTTGATAGTGGCTTAAACTCTTCATTCAAACCCTGAGGAACACTGGCACATAGGAGATTACTTTTAGCAAATGGAAAAAAAAAAAAAAAAAAGAGGAAGTATGAGGGGTACTTCTCAATGAGTCACACATATCCAGAAGTTAGTGGTTTTCTAAAAGTCTCATAAAACCACCCACATTCTTAACAATAAGGTTGAACTCTTGAATTTTGCCAACACAATCTTCCGAAGTCTGGCAAACATTAGTATATCGTTCCCCCTATTTTGCCTTTGAAACTAAATCCAATCTGCTCCCTCCACACCACCTGAGCAATAAAGAGACATAAAAAATGCTTCATAGAATGGAAGGTAGTAAGTATATCCTTGATAAGAGCATGGGTCCAGAGTCAGACTGCCTGGGTTCAAATCCCAGCACATCTGTATGAATTGGGAAAGCTACTTAGCCAATCTGTTCCCCACAGTTAACTCATCTGTACAGTGAATATAGAGTTTTTTAAAAGATGTTTGTTAAAAAGATGTTTCTGACATTTTAAGCCACAACAATATCTGGTTTTTGTTCTGTTCTCTTACATTTGAATTGTCCCAATGTGGGCCAGTTGTTCACTCCCATTTCAGAGCATCTTTGCCTGATTTATTGTTTCTAACTCTATGTGTGGTTTTTCTTCTTTATAAAATCAAGTAACATAACATTTTAGAACTGAGTTTGCAGCCTAAATATTTCAGATTTTCTCTCCAGATATGAATTAGTTTGTAGTAATCCCCATTCATGATTCTCGAGCTATTGACTAACACTTATGACTAAGAGCCCCATACTGACTATTGGGACTGAAGTTTAAAAACCTGCTTCTAGAACAACAGAGAAAATGCCTTTGATCATTTTCATCAGCAGAATTCTTTGTCTCCTGATTCTCTTCCCCAGGATCCACAGAGTGAATAAGTAGCATGAGGTTCTCAATTAGTAATGTGTAAGTTATCTCTCATAGGCAAATTAAGGATGTTAATGAAACAGCCACTAAAGAAAATCATTGCAGAGAACAATTAGCCTGGCTTTCTAGCCTGCCTCTTCCATTCAAAAGCCAGCAGCTACATTCTTTATAAAACATCCTGTAAGCGTTTGCTGTTGATTCCTACAATCTGAGCTCTGAGGAGTACAGTTTGTCCCCTAGCAAGAAGATAATAGCTGGCACAAACCAAGAAATAAAGGGCCAAACAAAACGTGACCCCATGCTGTGCTAAACGGACTGAGCCTCATACGATTAACGTTACAGCCCCACACAGAAGCCTCCACTCCACCGGCTCATTTGTAGGACGATTGTTGTCGACACCACCAGAGGCTAATGCTGTAGCTACACCACTGCCTTGTTTCAAGAAACTCTCCAGGAGA
Source organism: Aepyceros melampus (assembly GCA_006408695.1). NCBI lineage: Eukaryota > Metazoa > Chordata > Mammalia > Artiodactyla > Bovidae > Aepyceros > Aepyceros melampus. The sequence goes on from SJXQ01012864.1 coordinate 103,799, forward strand.
GCTAACAAGGGAGGCAGAGGGGCAAGATCCTGACAAACAATATCATTTGCTCACTGACAAGTTCCTAATCATCAGATTTGGCTCTCTTGAAAGCTACTGGAAGAAGGGGTGTGGGGTGTCGGGAGAGAGTTTGATTTCTAGTTGTATAGGACATTGTGTGTTTTACACTTGTTTACTTTCAATATTTTTATCAGCATATTTACTGTTCAAGTGGATGAAGACAGAAAGCATATGCAGAATCTGACAGTGGAACAGGCAATAGAAGTTAAAAAGCTTTTCGTTGGGGGCGCTCCACCTGAATTTCAACCTTCCCCACTCAGAAATATTCCTCCCTTTGAAGGCTGTATATGGAACCTTGTTATAAACTCTGTGTAAGTGAATCTCCTTGTTACTCTTTTTTTTTCCCTCCCCCATAGGAGGATCGCTATGGCATCTACTTTATCCAAAACCATGGGGTGGGGGAAAGGGGAAACAATGAAGATGTTCAAGTCAAATTCTTGTTTAATTGCACTGATGACCTTTAAAAGGGGAAGGGGGAAATGTGATGTAACGGTAGGGAAGCAGGACAATGAAAATTAAGAGAAAATATTGAATTTTCATTATGTTCCCTTAGCCCTATGGACTTTGCACAGCCTGTATCCTTCAAAAACGCAGACATTGGTCGCTGTGCCCATCAGAAAAGCCCTGAGGAGGAAGATGGAGCAGTTACAGCTGAAACGGTTATCCAGCCAGAGCCGGTTCCCACCCCAGCGGTTCCTGCACCCACCCCATTTCTAACACACGTAGGTGTCTATGTCCCATTGCTTTCTCATTTTACCCCTGTGTTTGTAGTCACTTTCTGAAAGAAGTTACTCAGGATATCTAGTATATTCTACTGCTAGAATTAGAGGAAGGGCCACTGTCTATGAAAACCCATTCCTTATGTCTTCCTTGAATTACTTGCATTTATATTTATTGTCTCCTTTAATCTTCTTGTTTATAAAGTGGCACATGTTTTCAGTTGAAAAGTTAGCACAGAAATGTCTGCAGAATCAAGAATAAAATCCACCTATACTAGCACCACCCAGAGGTAATCATATCAATTTTCAGCCCCTTTTATTTGCATTTTACACAGTAGATCTCATATCATGTATATAACTTGGTATTCTGTTTTTAAAAACCAGTTGTACATAGGTAAAACTGTTTCTAAACATCTTGCCAATGTGTGTGTCTAATATGATGTATATGTATATGTATGTTTGTGTGGGAGAGACATAAAAAAATACTTCATACAATGGAAGGTAGTAAGTACATCCTTGATTAGAGCATGGGTCCAAAGTCAGACTGCCTGGGTTCAAATCCCAGCACGTCTGTATGAATTGGGAAAGCTACTTAGCCAATCTGTTCCTCTCGGTTAACTCATCTGTACAATGAGTACAGAGTTTTTTAAAAGATGTTTGTTAAACACCTAGCATTATATTTAACATTTAATAAATGGCATAATTACCATATAGTAATGAACATAGAAAAGTTATGACCAACCTAGAGAGTATATTCAAAAGCAGAGACATTACTTTGCCGACTAAGGTCCGTCTAGTCAAGGCTATGGTTTTTCCAGTGGTCATGTATGGATGTGAGAGTTGGACTGTGAAGAAGGCTGAGCGCCGAAGAATTGATGCTTTTGAACTGTGGTGTTGGAGAAGACTCTTGAGAGTCCCTTGGACTGCAAGGAGATCCAACCAGTCCATTCTGAAGGAGATCAGCCCTGGGATTTCTTTGGAAGGAATGATGCTAAAACTGAAGCTCCAGTACTTTGGCCACCTCATGCGAAGAGCTGACTCATTGGAAAAGACCCTGATGCTGGGAGGGATTGGGGGCAGGAGGAGAAGGGGACGACCGAGGATGAGATGGCTGGATGGCATCATGGACTCAATGGACGTGGTCTGAGTGAACTCCGGGAGTTGGTGATGGACAGGGAGCCCTGGCGTGCTGCGATTCATGGGGTCGCAAAGAGTCGGACACAACTGCGCGACTGAACTGAACTAATGACCCTAATGGCTCATGTAATTATCTGTAAAGATCCTACTTCCAAATAAGGAGACATCTCACCATCCTCATGGGCTTGGGGATTAGGGTGGGGACGTGGGCAGGCATACCTGGTGGGAGCCATTCCAGATTAAAAGGAGTCAGCGAACCCTAGTAACCAGACGCAAGACAACATTCCTGGATGGAGCAAACCAGCTGTGAAGGTCAGGTTGGGGCCACCCGGGCAATGTCCTCCCCAAGCCAGGTATGTGCTGCCCCTCCCTGGACTCTGCCGTGGCTGCAGACCCAGAGCTGGGAGCCTTCTCCCCTGCCCACAAGCCCTCTGATCACCTCACAGGCACCACTTGGGGGTCCCCGGCCTCTCAGGGAAGATGCCTCCTCTCCTGCTGCCCTGAGACACGACTGAGCAACTGAATTGAACTGAACTGACTTTCTGCTATTAGTGTAGTATCATATGTATATCTGAAGTTGTTGATATTTTTTCCTGAAATCCTGATTCCAGTTTGTGATTCATCCAGACCACCATTTCATATGATATACTCTTCAGATAAGTTAAATAAGCAAGGTAACAATATACAGCCTTACGTACTCCTTTCCCAACTTTGAACCAACCCAGTGACCAGTTTTAATTGTTGCTTCTTGTCCTGCCTGCATACAGGTTTCTCAGGAGGCAGGTAAGATGGTCAAGAATTCTCATCTTTTTAAGAACTTTCTACAGTTTGTTGTGATCCACACAGTCAAAGGCTTTGGTGTTGTCAATAAAGCAGAAGTAATTTTTTTTTTTTTTTGAACTCTCTTGCTTTTTCAATGATCCAACAGATGTTGATAATTTGATCTCTGGTTCCTTTTCCTTTTCTACATCCAGCTTGAACAGCTGGAAGTTCACAGTTCACACACTGTTGAAGCCTGTCTTGGAGAATTTTGAGCATTACTTTACTAGCGTGTGAGATGAGTGCAATTGTGAGATATTTTAACATTCTTTGGCATTGCTTTTCTTTGGGATTGGAATGAAAGCTAACATTTTCCAATCCTGTGACCACTACTGAGTTTTCCAAATTTGCTGACATATTGAGTACAGCACTTGCACAGTATCATCTTTTAGGATTTGAATTAGTTCAGCTGTAATTCCATCACTTGCAACAGCTTTGTTGGTATAATGCTTTCTAAGGCCCACTTGACTTCACCCTCCAAGATGTCTGGCTTTGTGTGAGTTAACACACTATCATGGTTATCTGGGTCATTAACTTTTTTTTTTTTTTTTGTACATTTCTTCCATGTATTCTTGTCACCTCTACACCTCTAGTTAATTTCTTCTGCTATTGTTAAGCCCTTGTTATTTTTGTCCTTTATTGTGCTCATTTCTGCATGAAAATTTCCAATTTTCCTGAAGAAATTTCTAGTCTTTCCCACTGTATCATTTACTCTATTTTTTGCATTATTCACTTCAGAATGCTTTCTTATTTATCCTTGCTATTTTGCCTATAAAAGTTAGTCCAAAAAAAAAAAAAAGCTGAAATAATGACTTTACTTCCATGTATTCTTGTCACCTCTACACCTCTAGTTAATTTCTTCTGCTATTGTTAAGCCCTTGTTATTTTTGTCCTTTATTGTGCTCATTTCTGCATGAAAATTTCCAATTTTCCTGAAGAAATTTCTAGTCTTTTCCACTGTATCATTTACTCTATTTTTTGCATTATTCACTTCAGAATGCTTTCTTATTTATCCTTGCTATTTTGCCTATAAAAGTTAGTCCAAAAAAAAAAAAAAGCTGAAATAATGACTTTATCCACATATATGTATTTAATTTACTTAGCTCAATGGTAATAAAGATCATAACTTCTTTACATTTTTATATATCATTGCTTTATAAAATAGTGAGTGAGTGAGTGAGTGATAGTTGCTCAGTCATGTCTGACTATTTGTGACCCCATGAACCGTAACTTGTCAGGCTTCTTTGTCCTTTGAATTCTACACCCAGCAGTGCTGCAGTGGGTTGCCATTTCCTTCTCCAGATTTATAAAATAATCACCATACAAATTTTTTCATCATGGGAGAAGTTCTGTTGTAAACTTTTTTTCTGTGTGATCTTGAATTTTTTTTTATTAATTTTTATTTTTTTAGTTTGTTTTGCTTTACAATACTGTATTCGTTTTGCTACACATCGACATGAATCAGCCACGAGTATACATGAACTCCCAATCCCGACCCCCACCTCCCCCCTCCCGCCCCACACCCTCTCTCTGGATTATCCCCGTGCATCAGTCCCAAGCATCCTGCATCCTGCATCAAACCTGGCCTGGCGATTCGTTTCACTTATGATATCACACATGTTACACTGCCACTGTTTTTCATTTCTAATTTTATTTTCTGGACCACTATTTATTCATTTTAGATCAACAAAGTTATGAAGGATGTTAATACAAGTCTAAAATTAAAATGTGTGCTAATAATTTTTATTCTTACTTAAGTAAATATTGTTTTTGCCAGTACTTTCATGATGAAAATTGCTTATCTCCAAATTTAAATTTTCAATACTCTTAAAGAATATCCAAGGAAGAAATTAAGAATATATCTGGTAATTCATGCAAAAAATCCTTAAAATCTGCCTTTAACAAAAAGTAAATTTAAGGATGATAAAATATTATTGCCTTGCTCAAATTTTTCATATAATTTCTAAATTCTCCACTTCTTTGAGTGAGAGTTATATGAATTTTTAAGAATATTACTTCACTAAAATTATATTTGCTTAAAATGTATACTTGCATAGTACATAGGTAAATATGGAAAGAATAATGCTTTAAACAGCTGAAACCCTATTTGCATATTTTCACTGAAAGTCACTAAAGTAAACTCATATTTATTACAATTGATTGAAGAGATCTATACTTTTGGAGGGCATCTCCAGTTGCTCGGTGGTAAAGAATTACCTGCAATGCAGAAGGAAGTTTGATCTCTGTGTTGGGAAGGTCCTCTGAAGAAGGGCATAGCAACCCACTCCAGTATTCTTGCCTGAAGAATCCCATGGATAGTGCAGCATGGCAGGATACAGCCCATGAGGTCACAAAGATTCAGACATGATTAAAGAGATTGAGCACACACTCACATGCAATAGGAAATGCTACCTAAGTCTCAAAGTGCATTTGTCTTTATCTTAAAGTGTTCATGCAATGATCCCTTGCTATAATCAGAATTAAATATAATGAACATTCAAAAAAATGATAAAAAAAATCATTTCATTGGATAACTCATTGCCCTCAAAGTAAATAAAATTAATTGATAGATTATTATAAACAAGAAGTCATAGCAAAAAAGTCCCTTTAGAAGACAGACCCTATAAAAATCTAGGAAATAACATTTTAATGTATATATGGGTGTGTTTATGTCTATGCATATTTATTCTCTATCATTTATAGTGACTAAACAAAATCAACACAGAGATTAAAAACAACAACAACAACAAAGAGAAACAGTTTACTGAGATCTTATGCAATGATCCCTTGCTATAATCAGAATTAAATATAATGAACATTCAAAAAAATGATAAAAAAAATCATTTCATTGGATAACTCATTGCCCTCAAAGTAAATAAAATTAATTGATAGATTATTATAAACAAGAAGTCATAGCAAAAAAGTCCCTTTAGAAGACAGACCCTATAAAAATCTAGGAAATAACATTTTAATGTATATATGGGTGTGTTTATGTCTATGCATATTTATTCTCTATCATTTATAGTGACTAAACAAAATCAACACAGAGATTAAAAACAACAACAACAACAAAGAGAAACAGTTTACTGAGATCTTACTACTAGAATATTCAACAAAACCCTGAAAAAACCCATAAAAAGCAGAAAAGATACTGTTTTCCCCTTGTTTGATAAACTGAGCTTGACTTGATCTGTCCTTTAAGTTTAGATATAATTGTTCTTTAGACCCTGAAATTTGCACAAATGTTATACATTTATTTACATTGTGACATATTTAAAACTTTTTTATAGAGTCAAAAAAAACTTTATCAGAAAAAAATAATACAGAATAATATTATCAGAGTATCAAATTATATCAAATTTTACCACACACTCCCTCAAGTTAAAATCATACTATATTCTACCTGCCATTAATACAACATTAACTAAAAACTTCCAGTGAAAAAAATCTGAGTAAGTAAAAACATACAATTAAAGATCCTTTATATAATGTTCAGAAAGAAATTATACACATATTTTAAACACTTTATAACTCAATAATTGAAACATGTAAAGTTATGAAATATGATATATATTTATTTATAAAACTAAAAATATATAATTGAATAGAATTAAAATGTTAGAAAAAATATATGTTTCTATGTATTGAGAATATAACCTTACAAGCATTGCTTCCTTTTCTATAGAAAGTTGTGTATCCACTGAAAAAGGTTTTCCTGACCCCATTTCCACTGGGCTACTTTTTCTACAAATAGAAAGGTTCTAGTTATTATTAGCAGTGCCCAATAGACATACAGGTGAAAGGGTTATTGAATATGGCATACATTTTGTTAGGAAAAGGCACTAGAGAGAAAAATGCAGCTGCAAGACTATTATAAAAATATGCTTTTGCTTAAAGGTGAGTTGCAAGGAATTTTTTTCCTCTTTTATTTTAATTAGGTAAGCCCAAGCATATTTTATGTGCAGAATATTTCAAATGGTGAGAGAAATGAGTGTAATTTAGCAACTAATAGGTTTTAAAATAGCCTTTTAAAATATTTTTGTTGGTCTCTTGAAGTTCTACCAGCTGGTTTGCAATTACAGAAATGCTATAGAACGAATCACTCTGGGACAGCTGAATTACTGGAAACTTTAGTGTAGTCAGATCAAAGGCTGACAAGGGGCTTTACTTAGAAGATAAAGTACAATAGGGTTGTGAAAAGTTTTATTTGAGATCATTTCCTTATCTCTCAAAGACTGAATAAAACTTTTGAAACATCAGCAATCCAGAGTAATCCACTTTCCTCTGACCTGAGCTTCCATAAGCCTACTGCTGTAGTTTAATACTTTGATTTGTTGAGAATAAAAAGAAAAGAAAGAGAAAAAAAAGAATGAGAAAAAAGGCTGATTTTGTCATATCAGGCAAAGTAAACTCTCAGGTAGTCGTGTCAGGAGAGGAAGGAAGTGAATTGTTTACTCAAGTGTTCTTTTAATCAGGAATTTCTATAACATGTCATATTCTTTTAATAGTTATAAACAGAATTTATATTAATACATGTACTCATGTAAACATATTATTCAAATAAAAATATTTCTATAAGTAGAATTAACTAAAACAGAATATGCATTCTACAATCTTTAAGTCATAAAATAAGATTTAATTACTTTTTCACAGACACATTAGAAAATACTTGGTGGACCTCTGAGATTTCCTTTCCTCTTTGATTTATTTTCCACACACCCATTGAAATGTGTCAACTCTTTTCTAAAATTGTTCCATTTCTTTGTTGTCTAGACTAGATATTTTACTTCCATTTTTAGTTATCTTTTGCTTCACTATATTTTCTTTAAAATGTTTTTATAGGAATTTACTTAAGCATCTGTATTCAACCCACTGTTTTTTTACTCACTGAATTATTACTTCAGTCTTATCCATCTACGGATTTTAGTTGCCAAGGTCACCAATGACACTTTTGTTACTAATTCTTAAAAGCATATATCTGTTTTTCTTACTGTAACTTAGCTGTATGTTTCATTGTTTAGTATTCCCTCTCCACCTCAGTTCTCTCCTCTCTTGTCTCCCTTGACACTATTCTCCTACTTTCTTGGCTGATTCTTCTCAGTCTTTTTTGAATGCCACAAGCTGCACGGAAAGATTAAATGTTGACTTTGCTAGGATTATTTTCCTTTTCTCATTTCTCTTCTCTCATCACCTACTTTTCCTGCCTGGGTGATCTATTCCCTGAATTTATTTTCTATTAATATATGTTAATAACATACATTTCAAACCCCCATCTCCATTTCTCATGAGTTAAATAATTATATATTTTGGATTTTGGTGTTTGATTGCTAGATGACACAACTTAATGAGAACATAAAGTAAATTGAATTATTTATTTTCCTTAGAAATGACTTTCCAGTATCCCTTGTTGTACAGCTGGTTACTGCAATTTAGCTTTATTTTAACCTAGACAACATATTAAAAAGTAGTGACATTACTGTGTCAACAAAGGCCCATCAGTCAAGGCTATGGTTTTTCCAATAGTCATGTATGTATGTAAGAGTTGGACTATAAAGAAAGCTGAGCACAGAATAATTCATGCTTTTGAACTGTGGTGTTGGAGAAGACTCTTGAGATTCCCTTGGACTGCAAGGAGATCCAACCAGTCCATCCTAAAGGAGATCAGTCCTGGGTGTTCATTGGAAGCACTGATGCAGAAGCTGAAACTCCAGTACTTTGGCTACCTGATTCGAAGAGCGGACTTATTGGACAAGACCCTGATACTGGGAAAGATTGAAGGCGGGGGGAGATGGGAATGACAGAGGATGAGATGGTTAGATAGCATCACTGACTCAATGGACATGAATTTGAGTAAACTCCGGGAGTTTGTGATGGACAGGGAGGCCTGGCATGCTCTGGTTCATGGGGTCACAAAGAGCCAGACACGACTGAATGATTGAATTGAACTGAACTGATGGCACAGATATTCATACTGCTTCCATTTTACCTTTCACCTACATTATTGTCTCTTCCATCAAAGTTTTATACTATATGGCTATATCATTTCATTCCACAAATATCCAGCTTTCTATGTCTCCTGAGTACATTCAAGCTATTCTCAAAAAATATACCAATAATCTGAGTGGCTTAATAATAGACATAGCTCTAGGATCCAGACGTCCAAGATTAAAGGAACCATCATATCCAGTGTAAGTGAGGAGAAGCATGCTTTCTAGTTTATACACAATTATTTTCTCATTGTGTCTTCACATGGTGGAAAGAGCAGTTATCTAGGGTCTCTTTTATAAAGGTATTCGTTCTATGTGAGGTTCCCATCCTCATGACCTGATCACTTCCCAGAGGCCTCGTCTTTAAATAGTACCCCATTGGTATTAGGCCTTCAGCATATGATTTTGAAGAGACACAACCATTAAGTTTACAGCACTAGCTCAGAGTGTCTCCTGATGCTTTAATATTAAAATCATTATGGGAACTATCCCATGGCCATATAACACTGCAGATTCACTTTTGTTATTTTGATCTGAGACAATTACCAGAAAACAGATTTCAAAAATTTCTATTAAGAAATGGCATGTCCTCCAATCTGATTCTTCTCTTATCCCTAAAATCACGTACAGAATCCTGTGGCAATTTCATCATTTTATTTTACAGTTTGAGGGAAAGGAAAGACTCATGGAGAAGATGACAGCCTAGTACACTGTTACCTTACCACATAGTCTAAAGTAAAACATCTGTGCATCTGTCACCTAGATAGTCAGATCTTCTCTCAGCCTTAGCATTCAGAGACTACCCATATTCAAATGGGTAGGAAAGGTTGAGACACACTCTTGTCATAAATGCCATCCACAGCATAGAATTATATAATCCAACAGGAACTCAGAACCTAACAAACAAATGCACACTTTCCATAGAACAGCATCAGAATACATCTCCTCAAGAGCACATGCTGCTGCTGCTGCTAACTTGTTCAGTCATGTCTGACTCTGTGAGACCCCATAGATGACAGCCCACCAGGTTCTCCCATCCCTGGGATTCTCCAGGCAAAAACACTGGAATGGGTTGCCATTTCCTTCTCCAGCACATGAAAGTGAAAAGTGAAAGTGAAGTCCCTGAATCATGTCTGACTCTTAGTGACCCCATGGACTGCAACCTACCAGGTTCCTCCGTCCATGCAACAGTACTAGAGTGGGGTACCATTGCCTTTTCCACAAAAGCACATAAATATTGTCCAATATATACCATTATGCTAATGTAGAAAAAAGTTTTAATAAATTTTAAAAGATTTAAATCATTTCAAGATCTTTTCTGACCACAATAAAGAAAAAAAATCAATTACAAGAAAAGCAGAAAAATTCACAAATGTGTAGAGATTAAATATGTGTTCCTGAAAACCAATAGAGCAAAGAATAATTAAAAGGATAACTTCTATAAAAAAGCATACTAAAGTCACAAAATACAGCAAAAATAGTTTCAAGATGGAAGTTTACAGTAAAGAATGCCTACATTGAATAAAAGAAAACTCTCAAATAAATGACCTATCTTACAACTCAATAAAATAGAAAAATAAACATCAAAGAACAGAGCAGAAATAAATAAAGCAGTCTTAAAAATAGAAAAAAAATCAGTGAAACTAAGCTGTATCTTTGAAGGGATAAACTTGAAAAACTTAAGTCCCCCTCCCCCGCCAAAAAAAAAAAAGAGAGAGAGAGAGAGAGAGAAGTTCCAAATAAAAGCAGTAATTAAAGAGGAAATATTTTAACTCATAACAGAAATATTGAGTCACAAGAAACTGTGTGAACAAAATATATGCCAACAAATCAGATAAACTAGAAAAATAGGTGAAATTCGTCAGTTCAGTTCAGTCACTCAGTCTTATTCTTTCCGACCCCATGGACTGCAGCATGCCAGGCTTCCTTGTCAATTACCAAATCCCAGAGCCTAATCAAACTCATGTCCATTGCGTCGGTGATGCCAGCCAACCATCTCATCTTCTGTCGTCCCCTTCTCCTCTTGCCTTCAATCTTTCCCAGCATCAGTGTCTTTCCCAGTGGGTCAATTCCTTGCATCAGGTGGCCGAAGTACTGGAGTTTCAGCTTTAGCATCATTCCTCCCAAAGAAATCCCAGGGCTGATCTCCTTCAGAATGGACTGGTTGGATCTCCTTGCAGTCCAAGGGACTCTCAAGAGTCTTCTCCAACACCACAGTTAAAAAGCCTCAATTCTTTGGTGCTCAGCTTTCTTATTAGTCATACTCTCATATCCACCCATGACTACTGGGAAAACCATAGCTTTGACTAGATTGACCTTTGTTGGTAAAGTAATGTCTCTGCCTTTTTAATATGCTGTCTATGTCGGTCATAGCTATTCTTCTAAGGAGCAAGCGTCTTTTAATTTCACGGCTACAATCACCATCTGCAGAGATTTTGGAGCCCAGAAAAATAGTGTCAGCCCCTGTTTCCACTGTTTCCCCATCTATTTGCCATGAAATGATAGGACCAGATGTCATGATTTTATTTTCTGAATGGTGAGCTTTAAGCCAACTTTTTCACTTTCCTCTTTCAGTTCTTTATTTTTTTCTTTTTTTTTTTAGTTTTAAATTTTCTAGAGCCATATTTTATTTTTTTAATTTATTTAGTTTAATTGGAGGCTAATTACTTTACAATATTGTATTGGTTTTGCCATACATCAATATGAATCTGCCACGGGTATACACGTGTTCTCCATCCTGAACAAACCTCCCACCTCCTTCCCCATACCATCCCTCTGGGTCATCCCAGTGCACCAGCCCCAAGCACACTGTATCATGCATCAAACCTGGACTGGTGATTCATTTCATATATGATATTATACATGTTTCATACCATTATCCCAAATCACCCCACTCTTTCCCTCTCCCACAGAGTCCAAAATACTGTTCTATACATCTGTCTCTTTTGCTGTCTCTCATACAGGGTTATCATTACCATCTTTCTAAATTACATATATATGCATTAGTATACTGCATTGGTGTTTATCTTTCTGGCTTCACTCTGTATAATAGACTCCAGTTTCATCCACCTTATTAGAACTGATTCAAATGTATTATTTTTAATGGCTGAGTAATACTCCATTGTGTATATGCACCACTGCTTTCTTATCTGTTCATCTGCTGATGGACATCTAAGTTGCTTCCATGTCCTGGCTATTATAAACAGTGCTGCAATAAACATTGAGGTACATGGGTCTCTTTCAATTCTGGTTTCCTCAGTGTGTATGCCCAGTAGTGGGAATTTTGGGTCATAAGGCAGTTCTATTTCTAGTTTTTTTTTGAGGTATCTCCACATTGTTCTCCATATGGCTGTACTAGTTTGCATTCCCACCACCAGTGTAAGCAGAAAAAGAAATAAAAAGAATCCAAATTGGAAAAGAATAAGTAAAACTATCACTGTTTGCAGATGGCATGATCCCCTACATAGAAAACCCTAAAGACTCCAGCAGAAAATTACTAGAACTAATCAATGAATATAGTAAAGTGGCAGGATATAAAATCAACACACAGAAATCCCTTGCATTCCTATAGACTAATAATGAGAAAACACACAGAAATCCTTGCATTCCTATAGACTAATAATGAGAAAACACACAGAAATCCCTTGCATTCCTATAGACTAATAATGAGAAAATAGAAAGAGAAATTAAGAAAACAATTCCATTCACCATTGCAATGAAAATAATAAATTATTTAGGAATATATCTACCTAAAAATCTAAATATATATATATATATATATAAACTGGTGAAAGAATTCAAAGGGGACACTAATAGATGGAGAAATATACTGTGTTCATGGATCAGAAGAATCAATATAGTGAAAATGAGTATAGTACCCAAAGCAATCTATAGACTCAATGCAATGCCTATCAAGCTACCAATGGTATTTTTTACAGAGAACAAATAATTCCACAATTTGTATGCAAATACAAAAAACCTCGAATAGCCAAAGCAATCTTGAGAAAGAAGCATGGGAATGGATAAATCAACCCGCCTGACTTCAGGCTATACTACAAGGCCACAGTCATCAAGACAGTATAGTACTGGCATTAAAGCAGACATATAGATCAATGGAACAAAATAGAAAACCCAGAGATGAATCCACACACCTGTGGACACCTTATCTTTGACAAAGGAGGCAAGAATATACAATGGAGAAAAGACAATCTCTTTAATGAGTGGTGCTGGGAAAACTGGTCAACCACTTGTAAAAGAATGAAACTAGAATATTTTCTAACACCATACACAAAAATAAACTCAAAATGGATTAAAAATCTAAATGTAAGACCCAAAACTATAAAACTCCTAGAGGAGAACATAAGCAAAACACTGTCTGACATAAATCACAGCAGGATCCTCTATGACCCACCTCCCAGAATATTGGAAATAAAAGCAAAAATCAACAAATGGGACCTAATTAAACACTTCTGCACAACAAAGGAAACTATAAGAAAGGTGCAAAGACAGCCTTCAGAATGGGAGAAAATAATAGTAAATTAAGCAACTGACAAACAACTGATCTCAAAAATATACAAGCAACTCCTCTTTCACTTTCATCAAGAGAATCTTTAGTTCTTCTCACTTTCTGCCATAAGAGTGGTGTCATCTGCATGTCTGAGATTATTAATATTTTTCCTGGTAATCTTGACTTCAGCTTGTGCTTCTTCCAGCCCAACATTTCTCATGGATGTACTCTGAATATAAGTTAAATAAGCAAGGTGAAAATATTCAACCTTAATTTACTCCTTTTCCTATTTAAACCAGCCTGTTGTTCCATGTCATTTTCTGTTGATTCCTGACCTGCATACAAGTTTCTTAAGAATCAGGTGGTCTGTTATTTCTATCTCTTTCAGAATTTTCCACCATTTATTGTGATCCACACAGTCAAAGTCTTTGGCATAGTCCATATAATTCTTCAGGCCAGAATACTGAGTGTGTAGCCTTTCCTTCTCCAGGGGATCTTTCTAACCCAGGAATCAAACCCAGGTCTCCCACAGTGCAAGTGGATTATTTAACAGATGAACCATAAGGGAAGCCCAAGAATACTGGAGTGGGTAAGTTATCACTTCTCCAGGGGATATTCCCAACTCAGAAATCAAACAAGGTCTCCTGCATTGCAGGTGGATCGTTTACCAACTGAGCTATCAGATAATCCAGACAACATGAACAGACTCATTATTGTTAAGAAAATTAAGATAATAGTGTGATCAAACCAATAATCAAAAACTTCCCAACAAAGAAAAGTCTGAGAAGAGTTTCATTAGTAGTCTATACGCCATTTAAAGAAGAATTAATGCCAATGATTCTAAAAAATATCCCCAAAATGTAATGGGAAACCATGCTACAAACTCATTTTAGGAAGTAAGCATTAATATGAAGTTTAATAAATATAAAAACATAGAAAGAAATGAAGGAAGAAAAAAGAAAATTACAGTCCAATGAATACATATGCAAAATCCTCAACAAAATATTGGCACAGCAAACTCAACAGTACATTAAATCGACCATACAACATGGTCATATGGCAATAGGAAATTTCCTCAAAAAATTAAAAGTAGAATTTCTATAAGATTCAGCAATCACATTTATGAATATATATCAAAGGAAATTAAAACCACTCTCTTGAAGAGATAGCTGTACTCCCCTGTTTTGCAGTACTATTCATAACAGCCAAGGTATAAAAACAATCATAATGTCTATTATGTCTGTTAAAAGATGATTGTGGTATATATATACACACACACAAAGAAATACTACCTCACTTTAAAAAAGAAGGATATCCTACCATTTGTGAAAACAAGGATGAAATTGGCGGCAATTATGCTGAGTGAAATAAGCCAGATAGAAAAATATAAATATTGCATGCTATCACTTGTAGATAGAATAAAAAAGTTGAAGTTACAGAATCAGATAATGGAATGATTGTTGTCAGAGACTGAGGGCTATGTAAAATTAAAGAGAATCCATATAATTCTTCAGGCCAGAATACTGAGTGTGTAGCCTTTCCTTCTCCAGGGGATCTTTCTAACCCAGGAATCAAACCCAGGTCTCCCACAGTGCAAGTGGATTATTTAACAGATGAATCATAAGGGAAGCCCTTATATGGAGATAAAAGGCTGCAAACTTTCAATTACAAGATGAATAATGTCTGAGGATCTATGAATAACATGAAACAATAGTGGATAATAATGCAAAGAGTTGACTCATTGGAAAAGACTTTGATGCTGGGAAGGATTAGGGGAGGAGAAGAAGGGGACAACAGAGGATGAGATGGCTGGGTGGCATCACTAACTCAATGGATGCGAGTCTGAGTGAACTCCGGGAGTTGGTGATGGACAGGGAGGCCTGGCATGCTGTGATTCATGGGGTAGCAAAGAGTCGGACACGACTGAACAACTGAACTGAATGTACTGTATGATTGAACTGTGCTAAGAAATAGAACTAATGCTCTCAAAGGAATAAAAGGGAAAGAAAAAGTCAAGTAAGAATTTTCAGAGAAAATTAATAAGAGGAGGAAACTGAAACCAATGGCATTCCAATCTTATATATTAGAATTTTGCTAATTCCCAAATTAGATTTCTTTGAATTTTATTATTTTTGCCTGATTGTTAAAAAAAAAAAAAAGCATATACCTAGAAGATATAGTGGAAAAGGCAATGGCACCCCACTCCAGTACTCTTGCCTGGAAAATCCCATCGATGCAGGAGCCTGGGAGGCTGAAGTCCATGGGTTGCTAAGAGTCGGACACGACTGAGTGACTTCACTTTGACTTTTCACTTTCATACATTGGAGAAGAAAATGGCAACTCACTCCATTATTTTTGCCTAGAGAATACCAGGGAAGGGGGAGCCTAGTAGGCTGCCATCTTTGGGGTTGCACAGAGTCGGACATGACTGAAGCGACTTAGCAGCAGCAGCAGCAGAAGATATAGAGTTGAACTGACCACTATATATGCTGACGTTTTCAAATGTATTTTATTCATTTGAATTGAATATATTCTTAGCTTAAACATATAAACATTTATTTTTATTCCTGTTACTTGTAAATTCACACTATATTACCAATGTCAGCAAATGAATTTGTTAGACTTTTTTTTCATCACCTCTTGTGACTTCTGCAACAAGAATATCATTATAATTTGATGATTCCATTTCTCAGTGTTTCATGAAGACTACTGATGGCAGAAGACTTGACCATTTATATATAAATGAGGAAAGATAATGAGCTTTCTTCTTTGAAATCACCAGGTAACAGAATCATATCTCATTGACCTGAATTAGACTAGGAATATACTGACACAATCAGTAGTCATGTATGGATGTTAGAGTTGGACCATAAAGAAGGCTGAATGCCAAAGAATTGATGCTTTTGAATTGGTGCTGTAGAAGACTCTTGAGAGTCCCTTGGACTCCAAGAGGTCAAAGCAGTCAATCCTAAACAAAATCAACCCTGAATAATTATTGGAAGGACTGATGCTGAAGCTGAAGCTCCAGTACTTTGGCCACCTGATGCAAAGAGCCAACTCACTGGAAAAGACCTCAGTGCTGGGAAAGACTTAGGGCAGAAGAAGTGGGTAACAGAGGATGAGATGGTTGGATGGCATCATAAGCCAAATGGACATGAGTTTGAGCAAACTCCAGGAAAAGTGGAGGACAGGGAAACTTGGCATGCTGCAGTCCATGAGCTTGCAAAGAGTCGGACATGACTTAGCAACTGAACAACAACAACAACAACAACAAAAATGCCAAAACACTGTAGTCATGAAATTGAATATTTTTAAGTGAATCAAGATCCATTCCTCTTCTGGGAGTAAGGCAATTCTACCAGTCATATGGTTGAGTGAAAAATTATAAGGCAAAAATAAAAACTTAGTAGGCAACCAGCACGGAGAAGGCAATGGCATCCCACTCCAATACTCTTGCCTGGAAAATCCCATGAATGGAGGAGCCTGGTGGGCTGCAGTCCATGGGGTCGCTAAGAGTCAGACATGACTAAGTGACTTCACTTTCACTTTTCACTTTCATACATTGGAGAAGGAAATGGCAACCCACTCCAGTATTCTTGCCTGGAGAATCCCAGGGATGGGGGAGCCTGGCGGGCTGCCCTCTATGGGGTCGCGCAGAGTCGGACACAACTGAAGCGACTTAGCAGCAGCAGCAGCAGGCAACCAGCAAATCTCATTATGCCCTGGAAGACAGCACAACACCTGGTTCACACAAGACAAACATTCTGAGTATGTTAAATAAACGTAAATCTATAATGTGTAATAAAAATTATTTAGTATCATTCTTGCCTGGAGAATCCCAGGGACGGCAAAGCCTAGTGGGCTGCCATCTATGGGGTCACACAGAGTCGGACATGACTGAGGTGACTTAACAGCAGCAGCAGCAGCATTCGTCATCTATGAACCGAAGGAATGATGCTGAAGCTGAAGCTCCAGTAATTTGGCCACCTCATGCAAAGAGTAGACTCATTGGAAAAGACTCTGATGCTGGGAGGGATTGGGGGCAGGAGGAGAAGGGGACGACTGAGGATGAGATGGCTGGATGGCGTCACTGACTTCATGGGCATGGGTCTGGGTGAACTCTGGGAGTTTGTGATGAACAGAGAGGCTTGGCGTGCTGCAATGCATGGGGTCAAAAAGAGTCGGACATGACTGAGCGACTAACTGAACTACATATTTTAATGTATTTATCATCAATACTCTGTTATTTAGATATTATTATTATTCTCATTTACAGAGAATGGTATGACAGAGGATGAGCTGGTTGGATGGCATCACCGGTTCAATGGACATTAGTTGGAACAAGCTCCAGGAATTGGTGATGGACAGGAAAGCCTGGCATGCAGCATTCCATGGTGTTGCAGAGTCGGACATGACTGACCAACTGAACTAACTGACTATTCTCATTTTATAAGCAAGAAACTAGTGCAAAAAGAATTCACAACTCTTAAGTGGCAAAACAGTTTTTGTACCCAGGCAGTAGGGTTTACAGTTTTTTTTTTTTTTTTTTAATAAACAAATAATTACTGCTTTACACAGAATTAAAATTCAGCAATGTTCTTTGAGTTTCAATTTACCCTACTCATAATCTACTCACAAAAATTAAATGTTTCTAAATTAGGAAAGAATTTTAATATAAACTTACCACATTACACTTTGAAGCTACTAAAATCAGTGAGGGAAATATGTATGTACAGACATAAAAAATTATTGTTTAGTCACTATGCTATGTCTGCCTCTTTGGGGATCCCATGGATTGTAGCCCGCCAGGCTCCTCTGTCCATGGATTTCTGAGGCAAGAACACTGGTGTTGGTTGCCATTTTCTTCTCCAGGGGACCTTTCTGACCCAGGGGTTGAACCCACTTTGAAAAAATAGGCTTTTTCATTCTGTGGAATAGGTGCACCTGTGTGACCACACATATCATCCTCCTTCTCCTTAGATGAGCATTATCTTCTATAGGCTACATGTGAACAGGTTGGCTTAAGCTTCCTTAAATTTACATGGTATCAGTCCTGTTTCTTACATCAAGTTAGACATTGTTTCATTATCACTAAATTAACCCAGAATTAACCACACAACAAAATTGCAAACTGTGCTTGAAGCTTCTTTCAGTGAATGGAATCTTATCATCATAGTATCACTGATATTAAATTTTGAGTTTTTTTTTTTTAAGAATTTGGTAATATAATAAATGTATGAGCTCCAAGATCCTTTTCTACTAATATAAAAAGTTGGTTTATAAATAAAATAACCTTTCATAATATTTAATATTCATAGGATATGACATTCCACTAATATGAATCACCTTACTTAAACAATTGAACTTATTCTATCTTTGAAACATTTAATTTTGCAACAACTTTTGTGTGTTCTTTTGCTTTTTAGTTACTGATAATCGCACACAGGAATTAAATTTAATTTTTTAAAATTTGTATTCCAAATAAATACTATTTTAGAATGATAAAAGATATTTGTTTATACTCATGTCATCAATAATTCTTTGCATCTGTTTGAATAAGAGCCTGCTATTTTTGTAAATTTTACTGAAAAACTACAATTTGATATTATTGTTCAAAATAAAATTTACCTACCATTCGGTTTTTTCTTGATAGTTGTGTAAATATTTTTGCAGATTTTTCAAAAAAAATTGAAAATAATTATCTCTTGAATTAGGTTTGAGTTTGCATATCCATTCAATGTACAGATATATTTTTGTTATTCCAAGCAGGAATATACACACTTTTCTGTCCCACATCTCTTTAAGTTTCATACAGAAATACAAGGCTCAATTTCCATCACATAACAGTGAGCTATTTTAATCTGATTTTGATTAAAGCTTATTATAGATGTATCTATTATCTATATCTATCTATCTATCAAACTAACCTACCTACAATCTCTTTGTCAGTCAATAAACACCCACATAAAAAAGGAGAAATAACTAATATATTGTGATGCATCTATTGGACAGACTATGCATATTAATAAAGGCATATATCCAGATACATATAATTATAAATATATTTAGCAAGTGTTTCTATATTTATGATATCTAAGCAGTGTTTGAAATGTTCTGCAAATATTAACTCTATTTAATCTTTACAACAAGTCCACACGGTAGATAATGAATTTAGAGATGAGAAGAGACCAGAAGATAGTAAGTAATTGCAACAGCAGTTCAGTTGGCACAGTAGCAGAGCCCAATCAAACCTATGTAGTCCACATCTTTAGCCACATTATTATGTTGCTTCTCAGCTAGATTAAAATAGTTTGAGATGATAAAGTTTTGATTCTGAGTTCCTACTCCATTTTTATTACCCCTCTCTCTCTATTTGCTAAGTAAAGAAACTGAGTTAAAGTTTTATTTAAGATTTCACTTATACATACTGGTGTATGATTTAACTTCATTTGGTTTCATTTATATCAGTGCATGGTGATTTCAGTGTCATGAAAAGATGTCCTTTTTTTTCTAACTTCTTTAACTTTTTAAATGTCTATTTAAATCTGTCTTTCTCAAACTGGAGTTGAGAAAAGTTCACATCTTGAAAATGATTAGGACAGAGTTGCTTCATTCTTTTGTTTTTCCCAGAGTAAAATTATGGTTTGGCACTTATTTCCTTGTCTATTTTTAAAAAAATGAAACAAAAATATAAGTTAGATTCATTTATAGTAAATTATTTCATTAGCGAAACTTCTGTATCCTGAAAGATTTTTTGCTTCAATTCTGAGTGTTCACCCCATTTACTTAAGGAGTTTTTGTTATGACAGATTATAGTACACTAAGGGAAATTTGATTCCCTGTAAGTTCATTGTAAAAGTAAAATAAAATTAAAATAAAAAAAAGCAGTTTGGGGATAGTATAATATATTTTCAAAAAATATATTATTACAAAAATTACTTCTTAAATGAATAAAAATATTTTACACAATATAACATTAGTTATTGTCTTTTAAAAATATTTCATATATTCCAAAGCTGTATTCTAAGCAACATTTAATGACAGGCAAAATGAAAGATATAAGAACTTTTGGTAAAACAATAAATGATGAGATTGATATTGTCTTTCATGGAGAGAAAAGATTGCTTTAAATAGAAAATGTAGATGATAATTTAGTTCATTTAATTTATAATGCTGACTAAAATTCAACTTTTGAGAAAATAACATTTAATCATAAGCCTTATTAATTTTATTAGCCTTTTTAAATGAACAAGGCAAAGTAATAGAGAAAACAATAGAATGGGAAAGACTGGAGATTTCTTTAAGAAAACTGGAGATAGCAAGGGATGGGTGCAATAAAGGACAGAAACAGAAACAGCAAGGACCTAAAAGAAGCTTAAGAGATTGAGAAGAGGTGACAAGAATACACAGAATTGTACAGAAAATGTCTAATGACCCAGATAACCATGAAGGTGTGGTCACTCACCTACAGCCAGACATCCTGGAATGAGAAGTCAAGTGGGCCTTAGGAAGCATTACTACAAACAAAGCTAGTGGAGGTAATGGAATTTCAGTTGAGCTATTTAAAGTCTAAAAGATGATGCTGTGAAAAGTACCACACTCAATATGTCAGCATCTTTTCAAAACTCAGCAGTGGCCACAGGATGGAAAAAGGTCACTTTTCATTACAATCCCAAAGAAAGGCAATAAAAAAGGATGTTCAAACTACCACAGAATTGCACTTTTTTTCACATGGTAGCAGATAATGCTCAAAATCTTTCAAGCTAGGCTTCAAGAGCACATGAACCAAGAACTTCCAGATGTTCAAGGTGGATTAGGATAGGCAGAGGAACCAGAAATCAAATTGCCAAAATCAATTAGCTCATAGAAAAAGCTAGGGAATTCCAAAAGCATCTACTTCTGCTTCAGTCATTATGAGAAAGCCTTTAACTACATGGATCATTAAAAAAAAAAAAAAAAACTGTGGAAAGTTATTAAGAGATGGGAATGCCAGACCACCATATCTGTCTCTTGAGAAACCTGTATATAAGACAAGAGGCAACATATAGAACTGAACATGGAATAAGAGACTAGTTCAAAATTGGGAAAAGAGTACATAAAGGCTGTATATTGCTATCCTGCTTATCTAACTACTATGCAGAGTGCATCATATGGAAGATTGGGCTATATGAATCACAAGCTGAAATCAAGATGGCCAGGAGAAATATCAACAACCTCCAATATGCAGATGACACCACCCTAATGGCAGAAAATGAAGAGGAACTAAAGAGGTTCTTGATGAATGTGAAAAGGCAAGCAAAAAACCTGGCTTAAAGCTGAACACTCAAATAACTAAGATCATGACATCCAGTCTTATTACTTCATGGCAAATACAAGAGGAAACAATGAGAACAACGATGGACTTTATTTTCTTGGATTCCATAATCACTGCAGATGGTGACTGAAGCCATGAAATTAAAAGACACTTGCTCCTTGGAAGAAAAGCTATGACAAACCTAGAGAGCATATTAAAAATCAAAAACATTACTTTGCTGAGAAAGTCTACATATTCAAAGCCATGGTTTTTCCAAAAGTCATATACAGATGTGAGAATTGGATCATAAAGAAGGCTGATTACTGAAGAATTGATGCTTTTGAATTATGGTGCTGGAGAAGACTCTTGAAAGTCTCTTGGACTGCAAGGAGATAAAATTCTTCAGTCCTAAAGGAAGTCAACCTTGAATATCCACCGGTAAGCTGATGCAGAAACTGAAGCTCCAATAATGTGACCACCTGATATGAAGAGTAGGTTCTTTGGAAAGGATCCTGATGGTGGGAAAGTTTGAAGGCAGAAGGAAAAGGGGGCAACATAGATTGAAATGTTTGGATGGCATCATCAACTCAATAGATATAAGTTTGACTAAACTCCAGGAGATAGTGAAGGGCAAGAAAGCCTAGTGTGCTGCAGTCCATAGGGTCCCAAAGATGCAGACACAACTTAGCGACTGAAAAACAACAGTTGTTTACAAATTATAAGAAACACATTTTTATTTAAAACTTTGATTATTGATTATAATCTATTGACTTTTTTCCTTTTATAGATTCTATTATCACAATTTGAATTTATGTGGAATATCTAAGTTGCAAATTATATTATTTTATCCTCATTAATTTTTCAACATTACACTTTTCTTCTGTATTTGAACTTGCCATGTGAATTATTTTTAATACTTCAAATAATCACATTATTGATCAAATATAGTTACTTTAACAGACATGTGTGAAACCTGGCTCAGTCAACTAATACAAAAAAATGTCTGACTTTTGGGGACCCATGGACTCTAGCCAGCCAGGCTCCCCTGTCTATGGAATACTCCATGAAATAACATTGAAGTGGGTAGGCAGCCATTCTCTTTTCCAGGGGATCTTCTCAACCCAGGGATAGAAGCCAGATCTCCTGTATTGCAAACAGACTCTTTACAGTCTGAACCACCAGGGAAGACCAATAGTGCCACTCAATTAAATATGTAAATGCCTATTTTTGAAAGGCCATTCTTTCATTTGTTTATATTTTCCTCATTTATATCTCCCCTCAGTCTTTGTACTTCTACTGAATTAACGAATACAGTATTGTAAAGCAAAACAAACTAAAAAAATAAGAATTAATTTAAAAAACCACAGAGAGAAAAAAATCAGTATTTGTATTTCCAATATGAAATAATGCAATGACTAACTTGTTTATATTTTAGCTTTGGTGTCAAGCATGGTGAAAAAGTCATAGTAAGCCATGGTTTTGTTCAATACTGTTGTTGAGGGACACGATGTATTTCATATTATTTTTGACTCTTGTGGTGCCAAGGTGTAAAGAATAATTGGGCCCAATATAGCCTGGGCAAAATAAGAGAGGTGTATATCAACTAATAGAGAGAGGCATGGGAAATACACAATCCTTAATATATGATATTTTCAGCCTATACACCTTGACTCAACTCAAAATACCTGCATAACTTTTTCCTTTAAATTAAATATCCAAGTAATATTTAAGTAAGAGAGGGTTAATTTCTTGCCTACCTTTGATGTCATCATTCAGAATTCAGACACAGAGATGCAGAGATGAGGCATTCAGAAAGAATCACATAGAGACAAGTTTAAGGGTAGTATTTATATATCTCTCTGGGAATTCAAGGTAAGGTTTCACTTTTGTACTCCCAATAATCATCCATAGCTGCATACAAAACAGATATTGGATTTACCCAAAGCTATAAGCCCATTTTGATTTATTTTCGCATATCACCTTTAGAGACCATCTCAGGCAGGCTGCAGTGGACAGCAACAGAGGCAAAGAAACAAAGCCGGCAGCTCTGAAAAAAACTATTACTGATATCATAGCAACTATATATATATATATATACACACACACACACACACACACACATGTTATATATGTTATATATATATATATATATATATATACACACACATACACACACACACATGTGTGTGTGTGTTAGTCACTCAGTCATATCCAACTCTTTGTGATCCCATTGACTGCAGCCTGCCAGGCTCCTCTGTCCATGGAATTCTCCAGGCAAAAATACTGGAGTGGGTAGCTATTCCCTTCTCCAGAGGATCTTCCAAATCCAGGGATCGAACCCTTGTCTCCTGTATTACAGGTAGATTCTTTACCATCTGAGCCACCAGAGAAGACAAGGGTATGTAATGGACTAACAAATGACTGACTAAAATGTGATCCTTCTCCTCAGAACCCCTGGACAACTGAGGCCTATCCTCAGTGTTACTTACACTAAGTTCTGCTTGCAAGGGATTGCAGAGGTAATAACAGCATATAGCAGAGCCCTGTGTCTATACTGTACAAACAGACATTACTAAAAATAAACAGTTCTTTTATGTTTACTCCCACATAAATTTTCCTACCTTCTACCCATTCCAGCTCACTCTCATATTTTCTTTGTTACTTTTCAGTCTCATTGGCTCTGCTTGTTCCAATTTTTATCCTTCTCTTAACCTGGAATTGCTATGCTCATCAATTGACTATACTACTTACATGACTTTTAATATGCATCTGTTGTGCTGTAGTTCTGGCTGATAAATGCCTTATTTTCTAGTTATTTCACAGTTTAAATTCCTGCTTAAGAGAAGGTACTGGTTCCATATACATTTCTGAGGCAGAATTAGCAGTACCAGCCAAAATAAAGGCACACACACTATAAAGCATATTTTTAAGTTAAAAGACGTGTGCTCCTGGAAAGGAAAGCTATGACAAACCTAGACAGCATATTAAAAAGTAAAGACATCACTTTGCTGACAAAGGACTGTATAGTCAAAGTTATGGTTTTTATAGTAATTCTGTATGGAGTGAGTGTTGGACCATAAAGAAGGCTGAGCATCAAAGAATTTATGCTTTTAAATTGTGATGTTGGAGAAGATTCTTGAGTCCCTTGGACAGCAAGGAAATCAAACCAGTCAATCATAAAGGAAATCAATTCTAGATATTCATTGATGAATTGATTTTGAAGCTGAAGCTCCAATACTTTGGCCACCTGATGCAAAGAGTCAACCCTTTGGAAAAGACCCTGATGCTGGGAAAAATTGAAAACAAAAGGAGAAGGGGACAACAGACGATGAGATGGATAGACAGAATCACTGACTCAATGTGCATGCATTTGAGCAAACTCCAGGATATAGTGGAGCACTGAGAAGCCTGGTGTGCTTCTATCTATGGGGTTGCAAAGAGCCAGACATGACTTAGCAACTGAACAACAGTAAATGTTACGAAGCAAGATCATAAAGAACTTCCCATGGGAAAATCTATATTAGGCAGAATTTGGGGGCATAGTAGGCCACACTTTTAGTATGTCTGCTGCTAAGTCGCTTCAGTCGTGTCCAACTCTGTGTGAACCCATAGACAGCAGCCCACCAGGCTCCCCCATGCCTGGGATTCTCCAGGCAAGAGCATTGGAGTGGGTTGCCATTTCCTTCTCCAATGCATGAGAGTGAAAAGTGAAAATGAAGTCGCTCAGTTTTTTCCAACTCTTAGTGACCCCACGGACTTCAGCCCACCAGGCTCCTCTGTCCATGGGACTCTTCAGGCAAGAGTATTGGAGTTGGGTGCCATTGCCTTCTCCATAGTATGTCTAGTTTCATATATATATATATATAAAGCATATATGTATGGTTGTATAAGCTTGAACTCTCATGCATTCTTACATTAATTCTGGAACAATGCATTATATTTCTACACAAATCACTTCATGTTGATACTATTATTTACAAAACACATGCAAAAAAGTTCAGGACAATAAAATGTTGTTTTAAGTTCAGACATCCTGTAAATAGCACAGCAAGTACTGGCCAAATAGTCGGATAGTTGACGTAAAAATGATTCTAATCTCATCTTTACCTAATTATTCCACAGCTTTGTACTACTGTTTCTGCTTTTGAGACATTTATATATATATATATATATATATATATATATATATAATCAGTATGGTTAAAATACTATATAAAACTTGTTACTATTGCACTCTGTTAACCAACTCTGTGTTCTGTGACATCATGTTAGTGGTTTGAAGTCAGCCGTACTGGGCTTTTCTATTCTATAGAAACCAAAGTAAGTAAGTAAGTAAGTAAAGTCACTCAGTCGTGTCCGACTCTTTGTAACCCCATGGACTGCAGCCCACCAGGCTCCTCAGTCCATGAGATTCACCAAGCAAGAATACTGGAGTGGGTTGCCATTTCCTTCTCCAGGGGATCTTTCTGACCCAGGGATCGAACCCAGGTCTCCCGCATTGGGGGCAAGTGCTTTAACCTCTGAGCCACCAGGGAAGTCCAAAGAGCATAGCAAATAGTCTTTTTCTTTCTTTCTTTCTTTCTTTCTTTTTCTTTCTTTCTTTCTTTCTTTCTTTCTTTCTTTCTTTCTTTCTTTCTTTCTTTCTTTTACCAACACAGCACTGTACACACACTTCTATATGCATATGTATGTATATATAGACCCACATATATTTCTTAATAAAATCTAAGCAGTTTAAATATTTATACCCACAAATAAAAATACACATGTTGGAAAAGCACATTCAAGCAAAGTTTGCTACTGAAGTGGAGAGTGTGAACGTGATATATGGATAAAATGACATGTATACATAAACAGTAAAACCAAAACAGGAACTTTCAAGGGCCAATGTTGATACTGAACAATTTTCTTTGAACTGATGAATATGAATAAAGTAATTTTCCACCTTAAGATGAGAGAGATAATTTTTCATAAGGGCTGATCAATCTTATACATTTAATTATAAAACTAGTTGTTTAAATAGCACCTTAAGAATTTAAAGTCAGTTGAAATAGTACATTGATTCTGTCCTCATGTTGCTGGTCTAAACACTTAACTTATTATATGTTTAATATATTTTAAATATACATATAGATAAGTGCCCCAAATGTTGAAGATGTACTTGTTTTCAAATAATATATATTGTATCAATATGTTTCATATTATAAAACTAAGCTTTTGTGTGTTTTGTACTATTTTTCTCTTTCTTTCAATTCTCCGTGGTCCATGAAGAAGTAGCAGTATATAACAGAGAAAAGTCTTATGTCAGTGACTAGTGTGAAACCTCAGAAGATAAGCTGCACTGTCTTTCAAAAAGGCTTTGTATTTATTTAGCTGTTGTGCAGAAATGACTGTACTTTACTAAAGAAAAATTTTTAAAAAAATCTATAAACACTAATGTCACTGGGGAGATGTGTTCTGAATGCAGCTAGTTAGTGTTATGGTTGACTAGGAAAACAAGGAGAAAGCAGTGACCAAAAGATAAAACTTAGATACTGTTAGAAAACTAAAATTACTCTCAAATACAGTAGAAACTCTTGGGTACAAAGATACTAAAGGAGGTATAACATAATTAACAGTAAATTTTGGAGGAAGTAAGAAATGTTTGCAATAAATTAGATCTTTCCTTGCTGTAAGATTTGTAGCTGCTATGAAGATTAAACCATAAATCATTTAAGTACCAAAAAAATTGTAAAGAAAGTTCAGACATACTGAAGAATATGAAACTGTATATTCCTTAAGAGTCCCTAGTATTTTGTATTATGCATATTTCAGTTCAGTTCAATCTCTCAGTCAGGTCCGACTCTTTGCCATCCCATGGACTGCAGCATGTCAGGCTTCTCTATCCATCACCAACTCCCAGAGCTTATTCAAACTCATGTCCTTTGAGTCGGTGATGCCATCCAAACATCTCGGCCTCTGTTGTCCCCTTCTCCTGCCTTCAATCTTTCTCAGCATTAGGGTCTTTTCCAATGAGTCAGTTCTTCACATCACATGGACAAAGTATTGCAATTTCAGTTTCAGCATCAATCCTTTATTGGCCTAAAAATACTTTTCTCTTTAAAAGCTAAGTTTATTCTGAAGACCTTGTAATTAAAATGAAACTGTTCTTTCATCTATCCCATAATATTTTACTGGAATTAACACTCTTAGCTTTAAAAAGGTAAAATTCAGCATACAGTATGTGGCAAATTGTGTGTGTATATATATATATATATATATATATATATATATACACACACACACACATACACATACTTTAAAGCAATTTTAACTGAAAAAAATGGTGAAAATGTACTTAAATAGCTGCTATTCCATTGAAAATTTTACCCACAGCACCTGCCTTGGGGACATTGCCTACAAACAAATAAAGCTGCTTGTGTCACATAAGTTTATAAGTTTAAGAAGTGATTCCTCATAGTTGTTATTCAGTGGAAAGAACACTGACGGCAAAATAAGACCCAGTTTCCAAGTCCTAACTGTTGCACTTACCTATAATATGTCTTTGAAAAGTTAAATGCCATCTATCACAATATGCCATCTATTTACAAGGAAAATAATGCACTTTCTTTAAAGCTTTGTTCAAAGAATCTAGCATGTAACAGTACTTAATGCAATTCTATGAATATTTTTATAATCATATTCTACTTCTAACACCTCACAGATACTTAACACAACCTGTACCTGGCAGTAACAATTGTGTTATTTCCTATAAATGAATTATGTAAGAAGTTAAAAATTACTTAGAATGAATTACTGGTAGTTCATGAGTAAAATACTTTTAAAAGTCTTGCTGAATAAAACACATTGGTACTCAAAGAATGAGATACAACTCTAATAAACAGACTGAATTTGAACATATAAAAATATTATAAAAAGAATCACAAGAATGCTGCCTAAAATTTTATTAAAATTCCATGCAGAAAATCCTCTATAATACAGTATTGAACATTTTGAATGTGATACGTAATGGTGAAAATTATTTTTTATTCATTGAAATTGGCATATTCTACAGATTATACCCACTAAGATTTCAGGCACATTCTACAGATTATACCCACTAAGATTTCAGTTCTCGGATTCTTTTGCAGATGTGATTGAAGTCTCAAATAAACTTGGGGAAGACTTGACATATTGTGCTGACTTGAAGACTGGAGTTGGGGAAAGGGTATATGACAAAGATTTTCAGCAGATTCTAGAAACTGAGAGTAGGCCATGGATGAGAGCCAACAAGAAAATATGGAGCTGAGTCCTATAACATCTTGGAAACAAATTTTGTCAACCATTTGATGATCATGTACACATATTCTACCCCAGATATTCTACATAAAATCCCAGCCCAGGCAACACCTTGGTTTCAGCCTTGTGAAGCACTAAACAAAAAGTCATCTGAACTTGCTTGGGATTTCTGACTTATAAAACTATTAAATAATGAGTGATAGTGTTTTAAGTTTGTGATAATTTGTTACTTAGTAATGGAAAACCAATACATCCATTCAACAAATTGTTTTTATGTGCCAGCAGGATTTAAGGCACTATGTTGAATGATGTGAGCAAGCAAGTATTAATCAAATATAAAAGTTGATCCATGGAGAATTCAGAAATTAGTTAAAGAGATAAGATACATAAATAATCATACAGTGAGATAGAAGGGAATTCTAGAAAACATATAGAGAAATACGTTAAGGATACAAAATATTTATTTGAAAGGAAAAATGATGAAAGAGTTGATAAAGACATTCTTATAAATGCAGTCCAAAAAGATACTGGATCATATGAGTTTCAAATATTAGTTGAAAATATTGATTAGTTGTGCAATTTTACCAGTAAATTTTCTGAAGAACTTTGAGAAATATGAATGAAAAGATAAATCATCTTTGAATGATTATCTAAGAATCTTGAATATTATTCTTTATAAAAAGCAGTTTTAAACAATGTTTATCATTGGAGTGACCTGATTAAAGATGTATAAAATGCAAGAATAAAATGAAAGCATTATAAAACGGATAAGGAAGCAAAAAATAAGTTCTTCAGAAAACCGAGTTAAAGATCTATTTAAACATAATGGTAAATGGAACATGACCTTATATATATATATATATATATATATACACACACACACACACACACACATATATATGTGTCTGTATATATATATATATATATATATATA